>PVHP010001667.1:0-102504 GCA_004024765.1 Zapus hudsonius | reverse complement strand
CAAACCCAAGGAAACGATGACTAAGGAATGTGCATCCGTGATGAGGTCCTGGAACATACAGGTGTGGTAAAAAGGAAGGAAATCTGAATAAGCCATCAGCTGTAGTTTGACAGTAACTATCCATTGACACCAATGAATGTGTGACACTCAGGTAAGAAGTTAATCAGGGAAGCTGGGGAAAGCCATATATAAAAATGTGGTTCTACATTCTCAGCTTTTCTGTAAATATTTAACTTCCAAAAAATAAATCGAGGGGCTGGAGAGATGGCTCAGTGGTTAAAGGTGCTTGCTTACAAAGCCTGACAGCTTGGGTTCGATTTCCCAGTACCCATGTAAAAAGCCAGACACACAAAGTGGTACATACATCTGGAGTTTGTTTGTAATGGCAAGAGGTCCTGGCGTACCTACATTCTCTCTCTCTCTCTTTCTTTCTTTCTCTCTCTCTTTTCCTCTTCTTATCCCTCTCTCATTCTCAAATAGATGAGTAAAAATAATTTTTAAAATGAATAAATAAATTTAGAGTTAGGGAGGCAGATCAGTGGTTAAGAGCTTGAATTCTATCCCCAGCATCATGTGAAAAGCCAGGCATGGCTGCACGTGCCTCTAACTCCAGCACTAAGAGGGACAGAGACAAGAGGATTTTTGGGGCACACTGATCAGCCAGTCTGGCTATAAAATAGAGAGCTTCTGGTTTCATGAGGTTCCCTATCTCGAGGAAATAAGGAGGAAGAACGATAAAGAAGGAAACCCAACATTGTACTCTGGCACCCTCAAATGTGCACACGGGGAACGAACGTACTTCTGTACACATGTAAGTACATATGCATACACCACACATGTGCATGCACACGCTAAAATAAATAAACTTAAAACAGACACAAATTCTGACGATCTACATGTTTTCTTCATTTCTCCCATGAGGAAGCCTCAAAGTAATTGGCACGATATTGCCTTCCCCATGCCAGGTGGCCTGCCTGCCTTACATGGCAGAAGTGGGGTTGAGTCACACTGTCTTGTGCCTGCTGACAAAGGCAACCTTTGTTCTTGGCTTCCTTCACCTCCACTTAGGTGTGTGCTCCTTTCTCCTCCCCAGGGGATGGCCTTTACACTGGAAGAAAGGATGCAGCTGGGAATCCACGGCCTGATCCCTCCCTGCTTCCTGAGCCAGGATGTTCAGCTCCTCCGGATCATGAAATACTATGAGAAGCAGCAGAGTGACCTGGACAAGTCAGTGCCTGGAGTCTGTTCTCTGTGCCCTGCCCTGCCCCACGGCCCACAGAGGGTTGTCTTGACTCTTTACAGGCCAAACATCCTGAGAGAGCAAATCTCTCAATCTCAGAAAAAGTGATAGTCTTCCAGGGACAAGCCTTGTTCTATAGAGGCTCAGCTGAAATATTCCTGAAGAACTGGTGGAGCCTGGGAGGCCACTGTGGGGAGTGGGGATGAGTCAGTCCCAGAAGTTCAGGGAGGGTGGTTCACCGAGGGGAAGAAATGGAGCAAAGATGGAGACACAAGAGCTCTTAAGGAAGGAGTACATGGCCCAGGCTCCTGGAATAAGAGAAATATGGTAGGGGATGGGGAAATGGGCAGAGGATACTTTGGGAAAGACCTAGATACTATGGGTTGGAAGTCATAGACACCAATAACCCTGCCTCCTCTCTGAGTTCCTTGGGTCATTGGTAATGACTGAAGAAGGTAGTTACCACCCAGGTCACATGCAGTGAGGTGGCACTGAACTTAAACACAGATAGTCTGTGCTTCTAACCTCTGGTATATCACATTTAAGAGACAGCAAAGCCTGGTCACAATAAGTCTAGACTTTCATTTTAGGCTGTGTTCAACCCACATTCTACTACGTAAACAACAAAAGTGGCTTTGCCTTTCTGTGTCTTTCTCCACCTTGTAGTGACTTTGTCAATGACCTAACTCATGGGGTTATAATGAGAATTAAATGCATGCGCTTGTGTGGTGTGCTTAGTTTAGTGCCTGGTAGTGACCTAACTCATGGGGTTATAATGAGAATTAAATAAATGCATGCGCTTGTGTGGTGTGCTTAGTTTAGTGCCTGGCACACAGTAAGCCCTGTGTTCAGGTTTATTAAATGCATGGGTCACCTTGCTATGGACTCCAGCAGATATGTAGGAAGAAGATAAGGGTCCTCTCTCCATGTAGAGATAAATGGTCAAGGCTATGGGCCTGAGGGTGTGGCCACCCCTAAGGCTCAGCCCGCACTGTGTCCCCATACAGCTCCCCTCACACCATCACTGGTTCCTGGCAGGAGTGAGCAAGCACACCTGTGCCCACTCCCATGCCTCCCTACTCCGAAGCACTAAACTCCAAAGCTGGTACATTAGCTGTGGGCCACCCCACCAGCCACACAAGGTCAAGTATTCCCTCTCTGTTGTTTATCCCACTCAGACTGGGCCTGTGCTGAAGAGCAGATCCAGTTACACAACTAGCTGAGACGTGCCCTAACTCTGAATAATCTGAATTTTCCTTTGCTGTGAGATATATATTGAAAAAAGAATGAAAGTGAAAATTTCTTTCCTGAAGATAACAAAATCTGAAAATTAAAATAGCAAATCCAGTACTTGGGAGATGGTGCTTGTGGAGCATGTGTGAGGAGCCGAGTTCAGACTGCCAGCACTTATGCAAATGCCAGGTGTGGGTATGCCTCCAGGTGTGGGGTATGCCTGGAATCCTAGCACCAGGCAGCTGGGACAGGTAGATAGATCCCTTGGGCACGCTGGCTACTTAGAGTAGAAAATCAAAGGGCTCTGGACTCAAGTGAGAGACTTTGTAGCAATAAATAAGGTGAAGAGAGACAGACACCTGATGCCAACCTCTGTCCTACACACACACGCACACGCACACCCCATACACAGGATCACTCATACACACACACATAAACACTCATACACACATATACTCACACACATCACACACACATAAAATACTCATACACACATACACACACGTGAACACGCATACACACACATACTCACACACACATACACATACACATACAAAGAAATCCACAAATCCATCCCTCTACAGTTCTTTCCATCCGACGAGCATCGCTTATTTGCCTAGATGGGGAGAGATGAGTGAGACATCGGGCTTGCTCCTGGCACGCTCAGAGACCCTCATCTCAGCAGGTGCCTGGCAGAAATGTCCAGAAGGCTTCTTAGCTTCGTTTGGGTAAAGGATACAATATGGTAAATGTTGGGGGGGGGATGGGCAGAATGTAGAACTGAGGAGAAATGTGCATAAAATGGCTACTTGGTAAGAGAATGCTCTACATTAGCAAAGAGATCATGACAATTTCTGAGCATAAATTCCCCCCCCCAGTCCTAAAAACATCCAGAACACAGTGTTTAGCTCGGGGCCAGTGCCTTTGGTAGAGAGAGAGGAGGCTGAGGCCCAGGAGGTCACAAGCTTCCCCAAATTCCTGCTGCTGGTGAATGACAGGACTGGGGTCAAACCCACAACACTGACACCACACCCAGAGATATTCCATCACAATATGGCTCCTTTCCCCTCTCAACACGCACCAGGCAGGGCCTCGGGAACCCACGAACTCCCTCTCAAACTGCTGTCCAGAAGGACTGCGTTCAACAGTCCACTTCAGTGTGAACTTCCACCCCTGGGTTTTCTCTCCCAGAGGTTAGGGGGGGTGCCCACGGAGGGCTATAACTGTTTCCAGTGTCCTTGCACTTGAGGGAACTTGAGTGGAGGCTCTTTGCTGGATTAGTGATTTCAGGTTTTAGGGAACAAGCCAAAAAAATAAAGAATAGGTTGGTCTTGGAACCATCCTGAGATTTAGCTCTGCTCAGCCCCTGGAACATGTGCTCGTGAAAGGAAATGCCTCAAGCACAAAACACTTGTACTGTTTTCCCTGACCCTAGTCCACGCAGAATACTATCATTATTCTCCTGTCACTCATTAATGTCCAAATAGTCACATGACCACCTTGAGTCATTGAAGGATCAGACTCCGGAGTCAAACTAACCAGGTTCAAATTTCTACTCTGCCATGAAACCTTGGGTGCGTGTGAAATACCAAGAATCATAGTGCCTGCCTCACACGTCATCGGAAATTTTTAATGGGTTAATGTAAACTAGAATAGTCTTTCTATACCACGTGTAATAATTGTGACATTAAGGCAGCCACACTCACGCAGCCTCATAGAGCGAGCGAGAGAGTTGACCTTGACTGCGCACTTGGCTCTTCCCTGCGGAGCCTCCCTCCTCTCCTGGGGTGGCACGATCTAGGGTTTGCCAGGTGGCTGAGCTGGCTTCTTTTCCCTCTTCCCAAGGTACATCATCCTGATGACACTCCAGGACCGAAACGAGAAGCTCTTCTACCGGGTGCTCACGTCGGACGTGGAGAAGTTCATGCCCATTGTGTACACACCTACTGTGGGGCTGGCCTGTCAACACTATGGCCTGACCTTCCGTCGGCCTCGGTGAGCACCCCCCCCCCAGGCTGGGGACTGTCCCTCAGAAGCGACAAATGATTTACACTGCTCTTCTTCTTGGCATCTGAGCTAACTCCTGTGGGGTCAATGGTTCAGCAAGGAGACATTTGATTTTACCTACTTGTTCAGAAAAATAACCCTATATTCAGAGAAATGAGCTGAGAGAGTAGCTAGTAGACATAGAACCTTCTCCTCTTACAATCATAGATGCTCAGTATGTCACTGGGAGTTGGCCCAGGAGTGAGTTCCCATGAAACTCTTGTTATCTACCTATCACCACCTCCCCTGCTGTCCATCTCCAAAGTTCCTCCAGCTCCTGGTAATTCAGGGAATTTAATAATGGCCTGTTGGATACCAAACACAAATTCCTCTGGGGCCTCAAAGAACCAGTATACCTTCATCTGAGTTTGATTCAAATTCCACATAAAATGTCATTGGCATTTCATTTTATTCTAGAGTTAAAGAACTTGAGGGAAGTGTGTGTGTGTGTGTGTGTGTGTGTGTGCACATGCATGCATGTGTGTAGTATGTGTGTATGCACATCTGTCCCCATGCACACATGTGGAGGCCAGAGGAGACTGTCCAGTGTCCCCTCTATTGTTCACTCGTGTATTTCCTGGAGCTAGAATCTCTGTCTCTGAACCCATGCCTACCGTATTCACCATCCCCCATGATTCTAGTCTCTACTCCCCATAGAATTGGGGTGAGGCCTGCATAGTCACTCAGCAGAAATCAAGCTCAGTTGCTGTTCAGGGCCTTACACTTGTGTGACAGGTGCTCCTAACCAGTGACCCATCTCCCCCAGCCCTTGAGGGGAGTTTTCTAAAGAGAGTTAGCTTTGTGTTCATGTTGAGTTCAGAACATACACATACATATCGTTTTTTGTTTGTGTGTGGTGTGTATGCGTGTGCATCTGGAGGCCAGAGGTCAACTTCAGGTGTCTTCCTACATCACTCTCCACCTTACTTTATATTTTTTACTGTGTCGCATAGTCAATGAATGGCAGCTTTTATTAAGTGTTCACATGTGCTCACATGTGAATATGTGTTAAATTCTTCCCCTTGAAAGCACTGTTCTGAATCTGTAACTTAGTACTAATTTACAGTTGTATTTGCAGTTTTTGTAGCTAATAGTAACTCCTTTTTTATTTTTATTTGGGATATTTTCATATATACATATATGCATTTTGATCATATTTCCCATTACTCTCTTGTGCCCCTCCCACTAATGCATTTCTTCTTCCCCATTAATTTCCATCTTACTTTCATGCCTTTTCTGTCCACTGAGTTAAGTTAGGGTTGTTCACAGGACCATGAGTGGAAGGTTATTCCTGTTGAATGTCGACTCACCAGTAGCTACAGCACTAATGAACCTGCCTCTCCCTTTGCCAGCAACAACTAGCTGTCATCAGCAGTTCTGAGAGGTCTGGGCTCTAGGTACCCTACCCAGCTCAGGCTGGTGCAGGAGGACACTAGTCCTGTATATTCGTGAGTACAGCCATTTACATCCAGAAGACAGCATCCTCCTGCTTTTATAGTCCTTCAGCCCCTCTGTGAGGGGGGTGTTTCCCTGATCCTTGGAGAGCCCATCTTACTTCCTAAGACCCTCACTCACCAGTTTTGATAGAATGGCAAGGGAGTACTCCCTAGGGATCCTCCTGTCCCCACCTCCCCAGGGCTTGGATTACAGGCACACCTCACCACACCAGCTTTTATGTGGGTGCTAGTGATCAGAACTCAGGTCCTCGTGCTTTTATGCTTGCATGGCAAGTAATTTACCCACTGAGCCATCTCTCCAGCCCCACAACTATATATATATATATATATATATATATATATATATATATATATATATATATATATATATATATATATATAACTTAAGAAGAAAAAAATGAGAGGATCTTTCTAGCACAAACACAATAAGAGTGACCTAGATTTGGTACATGAAATGGAACATCACCAGCAAGCATGCATCAGCCCCTGTTATGATATGTAAGCACACAGTGAACCATGCACAGATGTGTGACTTACATTTACAAAGAATTTACAAGTCAGTTTGGTCTTGGCTTGCTTTGGTGTTTTTGAGTCAAAGTCTCATGTAGTCCATATTGGCCTCAAACTCACCATGAAGCCAAGGCCGGATATAATCTTCTGATACCTCCTACCTCCACCTCCAAGTGTCAGAATTATAGGAGTGTGCTACCATGCCCAGTTATAAATCAGCTTTATAAATTCTGTGTTATGTGGGGAACATACAACCATGAATCTGTGATATCTTTTGTTCATTTGAGCTGGACCATGAAAGATGAAAGCAAAGAGTTAGGACAAAAACAAATGCCTACACACTCCCCTTTATTGGAACTCATGGCTTCTGGAAGCCACAGTGGAGAAACCAGAGGGTAACAGTGCTGGATAGAATGCACAAGGGCTTCTGCTGAACATAGAGGAAGTCCTTGGTCTGTTTTCTGTGGTCAAAGGAGTTGCCTTCGTGGGTGCTGTTTCAGACTCAGGTCGAGGCCCCCTGTGGTTGGTTCTCTAAGGGGTTAGCCAAGTGGAGTTCCATGTGAGACCCTGAGACCCAAAGAGCTTAATCACTTCTTGGTGTAGATAGAGAAGGTGCTCCAGGGTGGGAAACAGATGCACCCAATCCAGACCTCCAAATGTGTTTTTCCCTAACCCTTCTTCAGATGATTGTCCAATTAAGTTATTTGACATGTGACATTCTGAGCTGGTGCTCCAGGTTGTCATCTGGCCTCTTTCCAGGTGTACATGTCACACCTGCCTTGTTCCTGTGGTAGAGACTGTGGGCTCTGCCCTAGCCCTGAGCCTCATCTGAGGCCTGGCCTGGGATGGCTTTGTGGATTAACATCTGAAGGGAGAACAGCCAGCCTTGCGCCAAGGGGACAAGAGCCAGGCCTTCTCGGTTTCTAAAATGATAAACATTCCTGCCAGGTTGCTGAGAACAATGGAGCTCTCTGTGAAAGGGGCCTGGCCCCCCACCAAAGCTAATTAGGTCCAGCTGGTACTTAAACTAAGACTCCAATACAACACGCCCAGGCTCCACAGTGCCTCGAAACCTAGAAGGAAATGCCAGAGTATCTATCTCAAAGCACCTGAGGGTCTTCAGCAGCTGAACACAGCCTTCTTTCTGCCTCTCCCTGGCACATCCTCTGCATGGGGTTCTGAGGACCTGGCTTGCAGGGATACGCCTGAAGGTTACATAGAAGGAGAAAAAGCCAGGGCCAGGAGAGGTCTCAACCCAGAAGACAGATGTGAAGAGAAAGCTAATATGGTGCCCATGTCCTTGACTATTTTCTACCTAGGCCACCCCCCACCCCCACCAGCCCAGTCTTTTACCTTCCTCACCCCCCTTAGACTCCAAGCAATGTGTGTGCACTTGTGGACAAAACATTTCAAGTGTTAATGTGAAGTCCTACATAGATGGGTGGTGGAGGTATAGCTGGAAAAGTTGTTCATGACTCCCATTAAAGAAGGTGAGGCAGCCGGGTGTGGTGGCGCTCGCCTTTAATCCCAGCACTCGGGAGGCAGAGGTAAGAGGATCGCAGTGAGTTCAAGGCCAACCTAAGACTACAGAGTGAATTCCAGGTCAGCCTGGGCTAGAGCGGGACCCTATCTCAAAAAACCAAAATAAAATAAAATAAAATAAAGGTGAGGCAAACTTTATTCAAAAAGGAACAGGCATGCCCACAGGAATAGATGCCACAAGGTTGTCTCTCCATGAGGGAAAACAATGCACTGAATTTGAAAAGGCCACATAGAGAACATAACCAAGAAGTAGGGAGGGGCGGTGGATGTGGAAATGTCACCGACAAGGGGAGCTGGCAGTATTGTCACTGAATATCATCAGGGCAATAACATTTCAAAGTGATCAGACATACAGAGTGGGAGTTTTGCTAATTGGGAACTGCAAGGATGGATGGTAAAGTCCACGATCTGACCCAGTGAGAAAGGACTGAAGACCCTGGTCAAAGGTTTATTCAAAGGAGAACATGACAATATGTTGAATTGTGAAGGGTGGAAAGATCTGACTTTAAAGCAACCTTTGGCTTTGGAGTTCAGCTCCTGATGACTTCGACAATTAACTTAGAGCCCCTTTAGTCCCCCTTGTGGGAAACAGGAACAATGTCTATGCCCATGGTTGTCTGTGATGATTACTGAATCCCTGTGTTAAGGCCTGGCCCTGGGAGGTGCTGCAAGCAGCTGGGAGCTGCCCTGCCCACCATGCTCAGGATCCATCATCTAACTCAGTCATCCTGCCCAAGAATATCAACTGCAAACCTACTGAGGGCATCTCAGTCCTGGGAAATACCGCAGGGCTCTGTTGTTTGAACCAGGCCCTATTTTAACTTTACCTCTGTTTATGGGGAAATAAAGAGTAGCTGAAGATCAGAATAGGAGTGGCAAGCTCTATGGAAAACACCTGAAGATTTACTTGGATTTGGAAAAAGGCAGAATCCCTTGGTTCTGAGCCAACCTGCTGTCCTTATCTGCAAGCAGGTGTGTTTCTGCACACGGATCAGCATCATATAAATATAGGACATTAACAATCGTCATTTATTGAATACTTACAGTGCCTCCGATGAGCCCTGGGGTAGGAACTTCAAATGCATGATGTCTGAGCCCTACGACAACCCAACAAGGTAGTTGCTATTAAACTAAGAAGAAAACCAAGGCTCCCTTGTCTGAGACATTACAGCTGACTCAGAGTCAACTCCCTGTGCTGTTCCTGGAGTTGCAGTCTAGTTTCCCAAGGTCCTAGTAAACATGAGGCTTCAAAAATAAACACTTGCACTCTTGCCTTCTTATACAGTCCTTTGCATGATGGACCTGCACATAAGAGAGGTGTGGACACACACACACACACACACACACACACACACGGAAGGGGCAGAGCAATAGGCCTGTTGGAGTCCACCAGGAATGTCCAGTTCCCCCATTAATACCTGTGTGTCTCCAGAACCTGGCTACTCTGCTTCCTTAGCTTGTATCACAGAAACTGTGCACCTCTTAAAAGCTACTATGAAGGACAGGGGAGCTAAACGCACATAAGCATGCTGTATCAATTGTGTAGCTCCTCAATTTACTTTTTCATCTCTTCTCCCTCACCTCAGTCCTGTTTTAGAAAAATAAGTCTACTAATTCACCTGCTAGTGTTGCTCCGCTTCCTGCCTCGTTCTCTTGCATGGGTACATTTTTTATCTTCAGACACTTCTGCTATGACCAATGTGCTTACACACATGCAAAGAGAACCCTTGGGACACAAATCCAAACATGTCTGCTTCCTAAATGCCCACTGGAGGCCATTTCAAACCTTACATAAGAAAAATGGGTGCCAATATCTTAACCAAAGCCACTGTGGGAAACAAAGGAGAATTTAGCAAGTGGGAAGACCCTTGGTTCTTAGGGCAGAGTCTTTGAGCACATCACAATCTGGATCTAAGCCCAACTGTCAATTGACTAGGAATAACACACACACACACACACACACACACACACACACACACACACACACACTCCTAGCACAATCAGGAGGAGGCAGACTGAAAGGATTAGCACACCGTGCCCCGCCTCATCTCTACTCTGGGCACTAAAGCACTGATCCTTTTTGCCAAGATATTCCTCATCCAGTTCCACCCAGACTCCTCTGCCAAACCATTTCAGCTGTGCTGTTGGAAAGGCTCCCTCGAGGAGAACAAGCCTGGGTCTGGCCCTCCTAATCCTTAATCTTGGGTGTTATGGGAAGAGCACTGGAGTGGGAGTCCAGAGGTCTGGGTTCTGCATATGTGACTTCCTTCCTGGTAATGAACCCTAAAGCAAGCTATTGCACTCGCTAGTCTCCAGTGAGAGTGGCCGGGCTAGGATACATGCCTTCTATGATCTCTTCTAGCTCTAACAATGTATAATCTAGGAAACATAACTCTACACTCGCGTTAGAAATGAGACGCTGAGGTGAGTCAGCGTCACATTATATGGCTAAGATTAGCCTGTGAAACGTACAAGGTAGTGTCAGAGCAGCAAGTCTCTGTTCTAACTGTGCATTAAAAATAACTGGGGTGGTCTGAGGAGATGGCTGTCAGTGAAGTGCTTGCTATGAAGCATGAGTGTGGGTCCCCAGCCTTTACATAAAAGTCAGTCACAGGGATACATGCCTATAATTCCAGACCTGGGAAGACAGGGGCAGCAGAATCCCAGGCTTGTCAAATCAGTGAACTTCAGGTTCTCAAAACTAATGTGGAGGAAGGGCTGGAGAGTTGGCTCTGTGGTTAAGGCACTTGCTTACAAAGCCTGACAGCCTGGGTTTAATGACCCAGTACCCACGTAAAGCCAGATGCACAAAGTGGCACATGTGTCTAAAGTTCATTTGTAGTGACAAAAGGCCTTGGTGTGCCCATTTTCTCCTCTCTCTCTCTCCTTGAAAATAAATAAATAAAATTATTAAAATGAAAAACTTTGGGCTGGAGAGATGCCTCAGCAGTTGAAGGCACCAGCTTGCAGAGTCTGATGGCCTGGGTTCAATTCCCCACTACCCACATAAAGCCAGATAGATGCACAAAGTGGCACATGCTTCTGGAGTTTGTTTACAGTGGCAGGAGGCGCTGGGACTGTGTTTATTTCTCTATTTCTGTCTTTGTCTCTGTCTCTCTCAGTCTCTCTCAAGTAAATGAATAAATAAATATTTTCTTAAAAGATGGAGAGGAATATCAGAAGATACCCAACAGTGACCTCTGGCTTCCCATGCATGTGACCCATGTGCATACACACACACACACACACACACACACACACACACACACACACACACTCACACATCTACACCTGGGGAGCATTCAGTCAGAATCCCAGAAGACTTGAAACTCATCAAAGCAGAAAATCAGAGACTTCTGGGAGCTCAACACTAAAGGAGACTTACAGCACACAGCTCAGTGAATTGTGAAAGAGGGCGTGGAAGAATGCAAGAACCACAGGGTGGGAAGGTGCACTCTGAGGCACTGACCTCCCCACAGTCACTGACTGGTACATTTATGGCTTTACAATGATTACCAATAACTCCACTGAGTGGAATGGAGGTGGGGAGAACCTGACTGTCGTCCGTGAGCTGGGTAATCTCTGCAGTTCCCTCCAGCTTGGATCTTCCATGACTTGTAGGGAGGTGCTAGCCTGCATCTTATATTTTGCAAGCGCCCCCCCCCCCCGTCATGAATGTATATTTGGAGATTAGGGTCATGATAATATAAGAGAAGTTTCATCTCCAAGCAACCAAATTGTTGAGCCTGACTGTTCCCAACTTTCCTCGTGCCTCATTCACAGGGTTGCTGGGCCAGGAGGCATCTCCTCTCACCCCAGATTGCCTCCTAACACCACAGAAGTCACCCCCTCCCATTCTGCATTGCCATTCTCCTGACTCCCCTGACTTGTAATGGTAATAGCTGCCCACACATCTGATGTCAACAGTTAACTAGACAGAAAGGGTGGATCACTTGGGTGAGTGTGTAGCTGGGGTGGCCCGGCTAAAAACATGAGCTGGGCAGGTTGATGTCATTTTTAAAGAATTTGAACTGAGGCATTGGGGGGAGGGGCTATCTAGGAAGAATTTTCTAGTTGGGAAGAAAAATGACAAAAAGGATGCTATGGTTTAGATCTCAGAAACAGTCACATAGAGCAGAAAAGTGCCAGCAATGAAGGAACAGGAAATAGAGAAGTAAGTGAAGGAGTGAATTTGTGGAGAATAGGGAAGAAAAGAAAGAACGAATGAACGAAAGAAAGAAAGAAAGTAAAAGAAAGGAAGGAAGGAAGGAAGGAAGGAAGGAAGGAAGGAAGGAAGGAAGGAAAGAAAGAAAGGAAGGAAGGAAAGAAAGAAAGACAGGAAGGAAGGAAGAGGGAGGGAGGGAAGGAGGGAGGGAGAGAGAGCAAGAGAGAAAACATGGGCCAAGACTGCTTTCCATACTAGTTCCTACTCACAAATTCAAAACAGCACACCCTCTTTCTCCATTGGGAATCTAAGTGAGCCTGTACCTTGAGAAAAGCCAAACTAAGGGAAGGAAGATGGCTTAGTGGTTAAAGGCACTTGCTTACAAAACCTGACAGCCTGGATTAGATTTTCCCAGCCAGTACTCACATAAAGCCAGATGCACCAAATGGTACATACGTCTGGAGTTTGTCTGCAGCAGCAAGAGGTCCTGGTGTACCCATTCTCTCTCTTTCTCTCTCTCTCAAATAAATAAATAAATAAATAAATAAATAAATAAATAAATAAATAAATAAATAAATAAATAAATGAATGAATAAATAAATAAGTGAATAAAAATATTTTTAAAGAAAGAAAAGAAAAGCCAAACTGGAAGGGAAATTTAAAAGCGCATGGATCTGGTCCCTGGTTCACAGATTGGATGGCACTAACAGATTAAAGGATGTCAGTCTCTAGCATGCATGAAAATCACTTGGATTTCCACAAGTCTCCAAGGGGCAGGGAATTCCCATGGTCACAAGGTCCAGGTGCTGCTGATGCTGCTGAGCAGGGAGCCAGGCTCTGAGAACTGGAGTGAAAGCAGCTCATGGTAAAATGAGTAGAGACCCACCATTACACCTCACTAGAGAGAGCTGTGAGTCCTGAGACATGGATTCTGGTCCTGGTTCTAGTCACCAATGATCACTATGACTTTCTTTAAGTCCCCCACCCTTCCTTGGACCTCAATTTCCTCATCTATAAAGTAAGATTTTACTAAGGTATCTCAGGGGTTCCTTCTCACCCTGATAATATCCAGGTTTTGGAGAAGATTAGAGCACTATAACTATAACGTTACCACTAAGGTTTCTGGTATTTAAGTGAAAAAATGCAAAAGTAGATGAAAACACATTCTTTTCATTTTCTGACAAGAAAAAGCTTGCAGGCTTATCTGCAAACGTGTCATTTTTGCTGAGAGCGCTGATTCACAAACAGGCACGTTTCCAGACAGACCAGCTGGACAGTCCAGGATTTGTTAGGGTGGTTTGGTCCTGTGACTCGTGAATTGAGGCTGGAGTAGATCTGAGGACACAAGGAGCCCTTCCATAAGAACAGGAGGTTCAGCTATTATTTGACACGAATGTCATATGGAATAAGTTAAGTTGTTCCTGGCTCCCTCACTGCTGAGACAGTGAAACAGAGAGGTGGGTGAGAGAAAGATCACTTATTTATGTCTTTTGTCTAAATTACATGGATTTCAATCATGGAGGAAATTGGCTTATTCCTTTTTTTGGAGACATGTTGAGATTTACATTTTAAAAAGTGAAGATGGGGCCTGGGGATGGCTCAGCAAAACGCTTGTGCTGCAAGCATGACGACCTGAGTTTGTGTCCCCAGAGCCCAAGTAACACTGGGCGTGGAGCCACTGTAATCCAGCACCGAGGAGGAGGCAGAGACAAGAGGATCCCTGGGGCTTGCTGACTAGCTAGTCGAACCAAATTGGTGAGCTCCAGGTTCAATACTACTAATAATAATAATAATGATGATGATGATGATGATGATGATGGGGCTGGAGAGATGGCTCAGCAGTTAAGGCACTTCCCTGCAAAGCCTAACTACCCTGGTTCAATTCCTCAGTATCCACGTAAAGCCAGATGCACAGTGACACATACATCTGGAGTTCATTTACAATGGCCAAATGCCTGGCATACCCATATTCTCTCTCTCTCTCTCTCTCTCTCTCTCTCTCTCTCTCTCTCTCTCTCTCTCTCTCTCCCTTCCTCTCTCTTCTTTGTCTCTCAATAATAATAATAATAATGAGGCATGATCAAGGAAAGTCTTGATATTGACTTCTGGTCTCCAAATGCATGCACCCACACATATGCAAACAAAAGAGTGAACTTATACTTTAATCACACATGACCTACCCAGGACTTTCACACCTCAAGGAACAGATTACTCTGTAAGGAGGACCAAGGACACTTCCTCACCCATTCACCCACTCGCAAATTTGGTACAAGAGGTAGGAATGAATGCAAGTGGGAAAAGTTGAGCAGTCCTACACAGATGCAAAGATTATATTCTCCTTACTTATCCAGACGCAGATGAGCTTAATTAAGTAGAATAGAATATTCTGGGTTTTATTGAGGAGGGACCTCAGTGGAATGGGGCAGAAGGAGGGAAATGGGGCTGCCAACACAAGACTTGTTCATACTGAGTCTCTACTTATGAATAAAAATATATATATTCTAGGTTTGACTTCCTTTAAAGGCACATTCCCCTGGCAGTTTAGATGAGATCGGGCGCCTTCAGGGTTTATATAGCCATAGACTCCCCTGGCAATTTAAACAAACTGATTTTTGTTTCTTTTTTTTTTTTTTCTTGGGCTCTTTTTCGTCCTTTGTCCCTGGCAATTCTAGTCATCATGATCAAAAGAATAGGTATCAGGGAGGATGTCTTCAGTCAGACAAACATGTACATTTGAGCACAAGTTGAGTAGACTTGGGTAACCTTGATCTTCCATTGACCTATAAAATGTGCTACAGGCTGCGTATACTTGCACTGTTTGATCCAAAAAAAAGTGGCTTCTTAAGCTACAAGTAGTAAAACGTTTTGAAAGGTTCTGGAGTGAAGGAGACCTGAAGGATTACTGACATAAAACCTCAAGAAAGGCCTTGCCTAGTCAGCCCATAACCCATTGTTACATTCATCAGTCCATTACACCTACATGGATCTCTTCCGATTCATCAAGTGCCTTGGAGCTAAAATTGAGAATTTCATTAATGTACTGATGTCTTAAAGACTCTTAAACAAACATTTCTCAAGCCATACAAATTCAGGTTTAGGAACGATATGTACAATACCCCAGGGCAACATAAACCATTGAGTAAAATATGATTTGTGTTGCCTAATTTACTAGACACTAGAATTGAGATCACTCATTATGGTAAAGAAATCTCCTCACTGGAGTATCGGTTATTGATCTAAGCATTGAAAGGAGGGTTTGGATTCACACTGGGAAGATGGTCCAGCCTAGTCCATGGCATACAGAGGTTTAGCGGATGTTTCCTAGGAGGAAAAATTGCATAGGTGAGGAATGTGGCTGAGACAGCTAAGAATGATAAACCTCCAGGACTGGGAGTGGGAAGGACATTGTCAATTGCTTGCTCTCCCTGCTCAATATCCCCAGGTTTTTCAATTATCTTTTTTCTTCCAAGTGGTAGGATATTGAGAGTATCTTGGCCCTTCCAGAACCAAGCAGTGGGTCCTAATTAATCCCAGGTTATCATAGCAGTTAATGATTAATTTAAGTGTAGATCTATGACCCAATTCTGAACACTAAGATGTGAGGGTGATCAGCCCAGGAACTTTAGTGGATTGCTTTTCCCATCAGAAGAGAAACCCTCTTCCTCCCATATCCATCTGGGTTGTCTGGAACTGCAACGACCATCCTACAGTCTGAGGAACAGCCTTAGTACCAAGACTTCAATGCTAGGGATGTCAAAGTAGAAACACAGACAGCATAGTGGTCAGATGGTCACATTGTTGAGCCATCAAACAAATCCTGGAGGTGGGGCTGAATCTGCTTGTTGAATGAAGCAAATTCCCTCTTCACAGCCAGTGAAGTCAAAGGGTTCTGTTTCTTACAGCTAAAACCAATTCCCCTTCTGATGGGATACTTAGATCACCTCTATCATGTAACAGTAGTTCACATCTATTTATGCCCAACTCACATAGCTCCTGCAGTATTTCTCATGGTAATGGTATAATATTGGTCCTATTTTCAGGAAGAAGAGAATGAGAGTTAACCTGAAAAATCTTAGACATGTGGAATGTGGTAGAGTCACAGTTCACTCCGGGCTCCAGTGTGAGCATCCTTACCAGCCCCCTGGCATGTCCTCTGCTTCATGAGGCTCTTCCTTCTAGTGAGCATCTATCTGTAGGGCAGAGACCTGACACAGAGTCAGCCCACTGTGTACAGAAGATAGAAGGACATTATGACCAGGATAGGGAAAGGAAGGATGAATTAAAACAAAGGGGAGAGTTTGGGTGATGCTTGTCAGGGATCATGAGCCACCTTTGGGTGGAGGAACACTAGAAGGGAAGCCTCTCTGGAAGAGGATGATTCTTAGAGGAGAAGCTAAGGGGAGCTAACTGAAGCCTGAGACAAAGGAGCTTGATGTGCCTTCAGTGTGAAAAGGAAGGGTAAAGAGCAAGAGTATTGGAAGTTCAGATCCACAGTCCGAGGAGACAAGTTGGAGGTACAATGGACAGTTGTCAGATAGTGAACTGCTATGATGAACTACTGAAGAAAGCTGAGAAATGGAACAATGGAACACTGAGCAGGATTATAACTACAACTGATATCACTTGCTTTCACTGTATAGTGAAAGCCAGAACCATGATGGTTGGTTCATTATCTTTGAATTCCACTAAAGCCCTAAGAAACTAGAATGTATTCTGCACCCCCAGAGAGAGACTCAAAGGCGAAGAGTCTTGCCCAAGGCCATGTGGCTATTAAGTGGTACCAGTCAAACCTAACTCTGTCCTGTCTCAGTGCCTCTCCCTCCTTTCATTATGAAGCTCCCTCTGGTGCTGTATTGTTAAAACTTGGCATTTCTGAAGCATGTGTGTTCCCACAAATGTGCCTATTCCTCACTGTCCCTAAGAGCAACAATCCAAGCAGACTCCAAAGGTGAATAAAGTTAGCAGCAGGCACCTACGGGAGTCTCAGGGATGGAGTCACAGAGCAATCTCAGGGCAAGATGGAGTGAGGAGGGGCCAGAGCCCAGTGAAGGTTCTTGGTTATAGAGCCTCAGGAAGAAAGCCAGGCCAGCTTGGGTTCTTCACACCTGCACACAGTAAGGATACTGCAAGCATTGCATTGGGCTTCTGCTCCCACAATACTCCCTGGAGCTGGTGTCAGGATATGTAATGGCCTCTACTTGTTATGTTTCCCTTGCATAACCTGGGGAGCTCTCTGACCAACACAAACATTACCTGCAAGGCCCTGCAGCCCACTCCTAACACTGCTCAGGGTTCTAAGACAGGGTGTGACATGTGCCTAAGAGGCCTACGCAAATCTCTTCAGGAAATGGGACCCTGTGTTTAAATAGGTGGAGATGATTAGTTCTTCAGAGCCCCTGGAGCTCTGTGTGCTGGTAGAGTTGCACAGATTGTCCTGACGGGATCACAGGGCTGCAAATCAACAGCTCAAACCTAGGCAAGAGAGGAAAGCGACACCTTGATCACCAGTGACACAAGTCAGGGGAAATGCTAGGACTGAAACTCAGGTCTCCTGCCTCTTGTTCTAAAACACTTTTCTCCTCCATTGTGCACAGAGCTAGGCATTATGTCCATTATTTCAATTCACAATTATTACTTATATTTATTTAGTATATCAAAGTTTTAGGGCAAATTCACATATGCTCCTTTCAACTGCCCGGTGACACAGCATAGAAAAACTGAGAATTCGTGAGAGTCAGTATTCCTCTGCACTGTGCAAATAGTGAAACACAGAGCTGATCCTAAACCTGGGATGTGGAGCTTTCCATTCACTCTTTCCATCCCTGGACCCTAGCCTTCCAAGAGGAAGGAAAGGTACTTATGTGATGAGGAATGCACACCAACAACCCCACACAGGGCCTGCCACCTGGTCCATATTAGTTATCATCTGGGATGGATGGATAGGTAAAAGAAATTTGGAATCTTCTCTTCTTTCTCTTGTTTGTTTTATGGTATTTTCGTGCATATATGTTACATTTCCATTACATATATCCCATGTTACCCTACATTATGTCCCTTGACCCACTGCACCCCTTCTCACCCCTCACCAGTGGGTATGCCATGAAAGAGAATGGCTCCCACTCCCCCTGCAACCGCATTAGGAAGGGGCGTGGCCTCCTCACACCCGTCCCCATTATATAATAGAACAATGACTGCATCATCTTGTGTGTGTCTTGTGCAGGTAACCACAGCTTTTGTGAGTTCACGCATTCAATGGCCTTGTCATATCCAGACTGCAGAGTTTCATAGTGCTCCTCCCATGCCCCATTCCTACATTCTTTCTGTCCTATCTCCTGTGATGATTCCTGAGCCCTGAAGGGGATGCTGCATGCATCCTGTAGAGAGCGACACACTCATCAGTCAGATCTGTTCAGCACTTGGCCAATTGTGTGGCATCTTCTTTACTTGATGACTTCTAGTAAAAGTGTACAGGCATAATTCTCTATTATCAGTGGCTCCTTTCTTAAAGAAAATGATCAATAACTACAATTTTGTTTAGCATACAATTTTTTAAAAATTTTAACATTGATGTAAAAAGTGGTTTGATTTCTTTAAATTTTTCAGCAACAAGATTTGCATAGGACAGAGAAGACAGTAAGTCTTTCTGAAATTGAATTATATTTAAGTGCTAGGATAGACTTTATTCACTATTTGTGAAAGAACTTTATCCTCAAATCCAGGCCTAGCAATTGGAAAGAAATAGAGCTAGAATAAAATGAGATCATGACCTGTATGTCCAGAATCCTTGGTTCTGAAGGGTTAATAACAACGTCCAGTCATCTTCACAAATGAGGCTGAAGAGATTGCTCTTGTCTCCTGGCACAGGATGGACCCCAAGTGAGTGGATCAGTGCTTCTCATGTGTATTCAAGCAGAGGGACATAGATGTGAGGTTGTCATGGTAACCTTTTTACTTACTGGAAGAATAGAAGAAGCTAGAGTGACCCTGCTCAGATTTCATGGGGACAGTAGTGAGCACATCCAGGAGTGAAGAGAAAAACATCCCTGAAGGCAAAGAAAGTGCAGGAAGATTAAATTCAAATGATAATAGAAGAAAAGTAGGAACAATGATAGCTAAAATAATTAGGGTGATAATTAATCAAATAATTTTGATTATCAAACCAAGAAGGTGCTAGAAAATAAAGCACCTAAGCCAGTAGCTTTAAACTTCCCTAAGAATCTGTAAATGTGTGTGCTTCACCTCCCTCTCTCTCAAGATTCTGGTTCATTGCATCAGGAGAGGGGCCCACCATGCTGTTTTAAAACTGTCTGCATCCCGTTTCCCTGCAGGAAGCTCATGGACCATATTTTCATCAACACTGCTCCTGGTAGCACAGAGCCTCAGAAAGCAGACCCGGGCAAGAACCCACTCAAGTATTCTCACCTCATGGGAAAACAGGGAAAATAAAGACTGCTTTCTACTTAAACCTAGTTTAAAAACAAACCAACAAGCAAAGAGTTTGATTACTCCATGATTTAATAACATACGTTGCATTTTCTTTCAGTCTTATATTCTAGTGTTGGCTTTATTAATCAATGGAAACCAACACTTGTTCTCTGTGTCCAATTCCCTTTATCCACCTCTCCAGATGCCAAGCCTCTGCTTACTCTTTAAAATCCACCCCAAATACCTTTGTCTCTTGGCAGCTCCTCAGTTTCTGTTGTCCCACTCATTTGCAGAATGCTGGGTTCCCTCTTCTGTGTCCTTCCACAGTGCCCTCAGATCATTTCTTCCTACACGACTTACTACACTCTAATTCACTGGCCATTTAAAGATCCCCTCTGTCACTCTCTGTTCTGTTGGACAAGGAACTCATCAGACCATGTGTCTTGTTCATCTTTGGATTCTTCCCTTTAATTTCTACTATGCTATTTGTCTTATGATAAAATGAATGTATGAACAAATGAATTAATGAATGAAGTGAAAATAGGTTCCATGAATGTATAAAATTTTGTCTTTTTCATTCACTGAACTAAATATCATAAGTATGTAGAGTAGTATCTATTATATAAAAGATTCTAATAAGTGACTCATATATTAGTTCTTTAACTTACACAAGCTTAGTGGGCCTTCTATATTTATCAATAAAATAATATGAATTTTTTGCCGTGTGTATGTGTGTGTGTGTGTGTGTGTGTGTGTGTATGTGTGTGTGTGGTATGCACTTGTGCATCCACCCGCATGCAGAAGCCAGAAGAGAACATTGGGGGACATCCTTTATCACTCAAGCACGTTTCCTTTAGTGGAGTCTCTCACTGAACACAGAACTGCTGTTTTGGGTCAGACTGACTGACCAGCAAATCCCCAGCAATTCTCCTCCCTGCACGCACCACAGACTGAGGTTACAGACATGCACAACCATGCCCAGATGTTTACCTGGGTGCTAGGGACTCAAATTTGAATCAGGTCCTCATGTCTATTCAGCAAAGCTGGGACCCACTGAACCATCTCCCACACCCCTGTAGATCATGAACTTTACACAGTGGTTTCCTGAGCAAATTAAATGCTATCACTGTGGGATATTGGTCATTAAATAGATTGAGGTTTAGCTAAATAGACCTAAAGTATTCAAACAGAGGAAAAACACAATAAGATTGTAAGCATTTAGCTCATGCACTTATAATTTAGAACAGGTTAACAGTATTTTACACTTGCTTAGTACATTCTACTGACAGTAAGCCAGATATATAAAGAATCTGCTAGGATACTTGAAGTAATAATAGTAACAATAACTTTATTGAATAAACCAGTTATGTTACTTATTTTTAGCATCTTGAGTTTTTTTCATTAATGTTTTATAGCTTTGCCTATATATTTCTTTTACCTCCTTGTTTATTTGTTCAGAGTTTGACTTTTTTTTTAAACAAGGGCTTGCTGGAGAGATGGTTCCATGGTTAAAAGTCCTTGCTTAAAACAAGGTCTTGCTATATAGCCCATGCTGGCCCTGAATTCACTATCTAGACCAGGAAGACTGCAAACTCCTGATCCTCCTTCCTTAGCCTCCAGAGTTCTAGAAGTGCAAGTGTGCCACCATGCCCAGCCCAGTTACGTCTTTGATGATATTGCAAATAGGAGTTCCCCTTTTTGCATATTTATTGTTAGCATACAAAAGCATTTCTGGTTTTGTGTTTAATTTGTGTCCTTCAACTTTCCCGAATTCATCTGCCAGTTCTGATGCTTTTTTGGTGAAGTCTTTAGAGTTTTCCATATTTAATATCATGGTGTCCATAAAGAAAAATAATTTCAATTCTTTCTTTCTCTTGCCTAATTACTCTAGAAAGGACTTACAGTACTAGATTTAATATAAGTAGTGCTTTGGTTTTCTGTTACTTCTGACACAATGTGAGAGGAAACCAACTTATTTTACTCCACAGTTTCAGAGATTTCCATCCATGGAAGAAAAAGTCTCCTCTTAACAGCTGGGAAGCAAAGACAGAGAGGATCCTAATATCCTCTTTAAAGGCACAGCCCATAATATCCCAACTTCCTTCCACTAGGCCCTGTCCCTAAAGGTTCTAGTACCTCCCAATGGCACCACAGACTGGTGACAAAACCTTTAGTATAGGGGACTTTGGCAGGCATTTAAGATCTGAACTATAAGGAAAATCTTTATCTCCTTCCTGGGCACAGAGGAAAAGCCTTGTGCTTTTCAACACGGACCATGGTGTTAGCTGAGGGCATGTCATGTGATCTTTATTATGGTGGACATTCTTTCTGTGCCCAATTTGTTATCAGGAACAGATGTTAGATTTTCCCAACTGCTTTTGGTGCCTCTATTATGATGGTCATGTAACTTCTGTCTGTCACTGTGGACAAGGGGAGCTTTGTGAGTGGACACATGGACAAAGGGGAAGTGGGAGAAAGGGCTGAGGAGACACACCAAAAAAAAAAAAACTGTTTGAAACCCCAGATTGAATCCTAATTCTTTGTATCTAAACAACATTAATGAATTTTTAAATTTTGAAAGAAATAACCTGAGGCTCTAATGGGTTATCTGCCAAAGTTTCTCTGCTACTAACCAAGGACCTAAAACTGAAGTCAGTCCAACCCTGCATTCTATGCTTCAAAATCACATATGGGTTTTCAATAGAAGTGGGGTCAGCTAGGACCCCTCCTGGACCAGAGATGCATTCATTCTAATCATTTCAAAGCAGATACTTTCTTGGCCTTTCTGTGATGTCTTTTTTTAAAGATATTGGTAGTTTGAAAGTTAAGCAATAATTTGGGTCAAAGGCACCCTTCTTTCCCTCCTCCTAATCATCAGCAGCTGATGAGTGGCCTTTTTAGACTATTGTTTCACACTCCTGGCTGTCTTGCACCGGCTTCCAGTGATCAAGGTCCCTGAGATTCAAATGTACGTTTCCTTAGTGAACTTTTGTCCCCTTTGAAACTGCATTCTGTTCTCTCTTATTGAATTCCAGCTCTCGTGACTAATAACGCGATGATAGCTCAGAAATGTTTATATGATAAATTACATGAGGCAGGGGCTTCCGCTTACAAATTGCTTCAAGATAGGGCTCTGATGCCTGCCCATAGAGTTCCCTCATAAATACTCCCATGGAATTTTATAATCTCAGCCCAGCCTTGGCACAGGGCCTGTTGTTTTACTGTAGCTCCATAGGGTTGTGAGGCCCCTGGCTTATTTCTCAAACTGTAGCCACAGAAACTTCCAGCAATGGAAAAAAGTATGTGTGAGCACTTCTCAAACCTGCTTTAAAAAAAACAAGCAGATAGGATGTTTTTCTCCATCTTGCAATATGGGTAAACCAGTGACCCATATGCTAGGCCTCTGAGTCAGGAGAGCAGCTATTTCAGAATCCCGGGCTGAGGATTATTTGATTTGGGCATCAGAAGTTTGATTTAGAACAGAGATGTCTTCCAAAAAGCTTACTTCCTAGTGACCCAGATCACCCAGCAGCCTCATGGTTCAAGAAGGTGTTTACTTTCTAAAGTGGAGGCAGGTGTGAGTCTTTGCCAAGTTCATGGCCGTGAAAAAAAAGCAGAGTGGGAAGTGTGACTTCTCGGGGTAAGGAGGCCCGAGTTCTCTATGCTTATTATTTCTGGAGGAGTAAATATTTCAGAAGAAAAAAAGAAACTCCTTTGTACCAACTCTCGCTCTCTGAGTTTCTTGGCACATTTTAATATTTCAAGTAATGGCTAAAACTGCCTTAACCTTCTCTGTTCTAATTGGAAGCATCTGTGAGTTGCAAATTTTGAATTTTCAGATGCCAGTGTAATTTTCTATTTGGACGTCCGTGATCATTTGAGCTGAAATTCCCATCTGTGGGTCCTTCCGCTCCATCGTGATTATAAAGTGATCACTTAGCTAACGATGGGAGCTTTTCTATGCAATCATGCTTTTGAATGAAAACACACTCTTCAGCTATCCATATACCTTCTTGGGATCCTTCTTTTTCAAGGAGATGGAGAAATTCCTCCAACTGTTAGAAATTCAACTCAGCAACCATCTACTGCCAAAAGCCGTTTCCTAATGAACAGAGAGGGTAGAGCAACATATTATATTTATAAATTCCAGGAAGGGGAGAACAGAGTGAAAACAATTACAAAGTGATTCTAGTTTTTCTCTGTGTTAATAGAAGCGTGTATCTTACAAATGCCTTCTGAAACTTCAGCAAGAGAGGAAGGCATAGTAACTTCTCACCTCTGTTCATCCTGCTTTGACTGGCTCTTACGTCACAGACATCCGCTCGTAGCCTGGCCAGTGAGTACATGGGCCACACATCTAAAATGTCCTCAATGGAGGCTAAATAAATGTGGGGTTCTTTTCCTTCTTTATATTTAATAACTAAAATAATAATGACACGATTTATTAGAAACCAAAGATCTGGCCCCCTAAAAAGCCAAGAATTGGCCTATTTGCTGGTTTAACACCTTTTTAGGGTTTGTGTCCAAAATTATCTCTGCAGAGTCTGGCAAGCAGAGATTTGTAGACTACACCAAAAAGTAATGGACAGCAAACATCCTTGGGGGATATCCCCCATTTTGTGTTTATGAGCATCTTAATTATTAATGACACAGAGAAGAAATTCAAACAATGCATCCAAGAGAATAAGCTTGACACCCAACCAATGTTTGTATTGAGTTTAAGACACTGGATCTGCAGTTGAGCACGTTTTCAGAGGAACAAGAGGAATTGTGTGTGTGTGTGTGTGTGTGTGTGTGTGTACATGGAAATTTTAGAATATGTAGTGAACCATGGCATGAAATTCTGGGTTTCCTGGAAGACCTGACATATATTCCTTTAGTAAGTGTTTCTAAAGTGCCAACTTCAAATTTATCAAGGCTCTTTGAAGACAACATTATACATGCACATGTATGTACTCACAGCACCTGAGTGAGATGGATGTAATGATGAGAACACCATTCCAGTGATGAACATCTGGAACTCATGGAAGTTATGTGAGCAGCAAGTAAGGGTTGGAGCTGGGATTCGAGTCTGGGTCTTCCTAGTTCCCAACCTAAGGTATTGCAATGATCGCATGGATGTCTGTGAACTGTACTAGATCACAAGCATAGAATTATAGAAGTTTAGAAGTTATTTGATCCACGTCCTTCATTTTACTGATGAGGAGACAGATTGAGAGGGATCTGGTAGCCTCACATTCCTGTGACTAGATGCAATAGAGGAAAGTTTCTATTGCCCCATTCAGGAAAGGGGAGAAAGGAATTGACCACTTATGGAAATACCCATGGAAATCACTGGAATAGTGGATATGGTTCTTGACCTTGTGGTGCTCTGTCTACCCGGGGAAATTCATCTTACAACAAACAGCCAGCGGGAGACAAAGAAAGAGAAGGGACAAGAGCCTTTCCAGGCCCAGTCTGTCACTCTGATTTGGCTACTTCATGGTCCTCCTCAATCCTCCAAGAATGTCTTTGTTATACCCCATTGCACTATCTATTTTCTAGTCAGCACAAATGAAAAAAACCTGTCTTACCAGAGAGAGTTACATTTGTCCCCATGTCTCGTGTGCCAACACAGTGAATACCTGAAGCCAGGAGGGCTCAAGGAGATCCACACATCCTCACCCGCTCCAAGGACCGGCTGTGGATGTCACACAGACAATATCACTGTCCATATCGTTAATCTCACACCAGACAGAATCCCTTCATGTCCAGACAATCACTTCACTGTTCTCTGGGAAGGTCAGAAGGAAAGGAGACCTTCACTGGACAGGGATGGGCACACAGCCACACCCTTTGGAACAGTCTACCTGGGGGGGGGGGAAGTGGAGTGCAAACAGGATGGGCTGTCCAGGGCACAGGAAATTAGCTGTGATACTTCAGTGTGCTTAAATAATCAAACTGTCCTCCAAGAGAGAACGGAAAACTAAAAAAGGTCTGTGACTGACCCACCAGTGACACCCTATCTTATCTACGGACACCTCATCTCCCACTTCAACCACCCCACCCCAAGGACCCCCCACAGACCTTGGCAGTGACCTTCACTCAGCTCTTGCCTCTTTAGGCCCCTGGCCTGCAGAACCCTACAAGATCCTGAGATCTCCTTCCTATATACTCCTTGGATGGCTCTCTCCTGCTCCGCTTCTGACTTTGGGGATTTCTGCTGGGCTTTAAAAATAACTTCTTGTGGGTTTTCAAAGGACATGTTCTCTTCCTGCCAAAAATGTGTGGAATGGAGGTTCCGTGACAACAGTGTGCCTTTGTTACAAGGCTGAAAGTGCATCTCCCCCTCCGGAGCCACTACGGAGCTTCCCTAATGTCACAGACCCTGCTTTAATTAAGACGTCCCTTTGTGCTGGACTTGGGGCCAAGAAACCTAAATGAATGCTGTCAATTTCAATGGGTTTTGTTCTTTGGGGTTTTCTTTTTTTTTTCCCAGTTCTATTTTAGGAAATTTCTTTAAGGGTCACTCCCCTGTGTGGACCAAGATAAGGTCAAGAATCTTTTACTCAAGAAATGGTATTCTCCATGAGTGAACGTTATCTTTATTTGCCTTTCTCTCTCATGTAACTGAATTCGAAAATTCAAGAGAATTTTTTCTGGCTCCTGATGGAAACTGGAGATAGTGATGTAATTTACAGGCCTTTGTTGAGGGCAAATACTTCACCTGAAATTCCAGCAGACTTAGGAGTTTTAAGAAACAAGTGGAAAAGAAATCATGATAACCACAACTACAAAAATTGTATGGTTGCTATTTTCGCTTCCCAGGGCTGTTATGACAAGTCATCCCAAGCTGGGTGGCTTGAAACAGCAGAAGGGACCTGCATTACAGCCCCAGAGCCTGAAGTGCAAGGTCCAGGCATCAGCAGGTCTTGGCTGTCTCTGAAACCTGGGGGGAAGAATCCATTCCTGCCTTTCTATCTTCCTTAGTTACCATCAATTCTTGGCATTCCTCGCCTTGTAGATATAGTCACTCCAGTCTTGGCCTCCATCATGGCACGATCTGTCTTCTCCCTGCATGGCTCTGTTTTCCCTTCCTCCTTGGAGGTCACCCATCCCATTGACCTCGGGTCCACCCTAATAACCTCATCTTCAGGGATTACTCTGCAAAGACTTTACCTCTAAATGAGGTAGCAGGTACTTGGAGTTGGGATTTCAACATCAGGGGACTGCACAATCCAAAGGCTTACTAAAAACTCTATGCCACACGCATTCACAGAAATGTTTAAAGATATTAGTATGTATGTGCTCAGTTTGTAACTGCAAAATAAAGGCCTATATTTTCCTCATTTCACTGCCACATTCTGAACCACTACCTAGTACATGTATTGTCTACAGAGTGCCCAGTGTGTGGGTGGCACTATGTCAGGCCCCAGGGTCACAGGCAGATGAGGCAGATGCTGTTCAATGCTTCCTCAACGACACAGGATCTGGTGGGAGGATATTGGTCTTAGAAATATAAAATTTCTTAGCTAGGTGTGGTGGTTCACACCTATAAATCCAGCAATTGGGAGGCTGAGATAGGAGGATTTCCACGAGCTGAAGTCCGGCCTGGACTACAGAATTCGTTCCAAGTCAGCTTGGACTAGAGTGAGAACCTGCCTCACAAAAAAGGGAAAAATACAATTTCCTAAAATCAGAGACTCCTGATTCCATACCACATTGTATATTTCCAATAAGGAATTCTTTTCTGTGTTTGACATGCTGAGGTCTACAGAAGGAACCATGTCTGCTGAGAGGAAAAACAAATGAGAGGTCATTCAAAAACGGGTGGCCCTTACCTCTGCTTTTACCAGAGTGCCAGTATTTTGTTTTATGTATGGGGTATCTCTGAAAGACCTTGTTAAATAAAGTGAATCATGGCCAGGTTGTGAAACAATCCTAAAATGCTGATGCTTAAAACAAACTTCATTATGTGTTTCTGCATGTGTGTGTGTGCACACGTGTGTACACATACCACCACCAGCAGCAGCAGCAATCTGGGAGCTGTGCTCTTTGTCTCCCTTACTCCAGGTCCCAGACAAATGAAGTAGCCTTATCCAGCCTGCACAGGTTACTGTGGCAAAGCGAGAGAGAGGATAAGTCACACACTAGTCCTTAAGTGCTTTTACCCAAGGAGTTGGGTTGTATCCACTCACATTTTATTAGCTACAGTAGGTTGCTAGGCTATGTTTCATCTCAGCAAACTATGGTGTGCATTCTGCCTTGTGCCTGAGAGAAACAGCACACAATGTATTTGATGAACAAAGCTAATTATTCTACACATGGATAGCAATTAGTTTCAGCCTTGTATCAAGATGAGAAGCCCACAATGAATATAGTGGTCAGGTCAAGTGAATTAGTGTGTGAAAGATTAACACAGATGCCAAGTACAGGTTTTGTTAGCATGAACTCATTCCCTCCCCAGTCTGTGTACATATCAGCTAGCTCCACGCAGGAGCCATGCCCTTCAAGAACACTTCTAGGGTTTGATCAGGGACGCTGTGATCACACACCAGTGAAGAGAGTACCTGTGTTCTGTTTCTATAAACTACAGAAAGAAAATCTGAACTTGGGAAAGCCATGAATCAAATGTCATAGTTCAGGTCTGAAATGGCCCTCAGAGGCCCATGGGCTAAAAGCTTACCATCTAGCTTTGGCACTACAATGGGGAATGTTTAGAAGGTAGGGCCTAGTGGGAGGAAAACGGGTCACTAGGTATGTGCCCTTAAAGGGGATATTGTAATCAGGACTTCGTTGTCTTTCTTTCTCCCCCAGCTGCTGTGAGGTGAGGGAGTCCTCTGCTGGGAACTTCCACCATGATTAACTGTGGCACCTCTAGTCCAAGTACAATAGGTCAACCTATGATTGGTTGGAACCTCCAGAATTATGAGCCAAGACAAACCTTTTCTTCTTATAAGTTACTTATCTCAGGCACTGCTCTCGCCACAGTAACACAAAGTAGACTAATACATCAGAAGATTACGATGTACCAGGCATTTCTCCAGTTTCCATTTAAACAGCAATCTCCTGAGTACAAATAAAATACAATGTACTTTTAAGTCTAGATAATGTATTTACTCACAACTGTTCAGGGGCCACACTGTATTTTATGTCAATCAAGACATCAATTCATTTAAAATGGGTTCCATAGGTTGGCAGCTTGCCATTTTACTATATTTATTTCTTACCTCTCAGGTTCTAATTTTGCTTCCCTGAATAAACAGGAAAAGCAGAAGTCGTCAGTAACTAAAATTACTTTTGTGGGGAGTTTTGTCCTGTTCCAGTTAGTGGCTATTAACAGCAGGATCCCCATGAGTGCCCCTACCCCAGGTTCCCACTGGACAGCCCCAGGCGCATGAGAGACATTCTGATTTTTCCAGGAAGCTATGGACCTGGATGAGTGCTCAGATTGTCCTGGCTCCCTGCAGAATATTAGGTGCCTTAGGGTCCCAGGTGGCCTATAATTCACTCAAATGCTGGTGATGCCTCTGTGCCTAGTTCAAACCTGGCTTCCTGGAGCTTTCCAACTTTTTGCCTGTCTCCCTGTCTCCTGCAGCATGGTGTCGTCACACTTGAAACTTGCCACACAGCTGTGGAAGGAAGTGCCCCCCAGATGTGGCTTCTTCTCAAGGAGAGGAGGTAGAAACAGACCAGCTGTGAGCACAGGCATAGCACTTCTTGGCACTTGGTTACCATCTGGATGGAGCTACAGAAAGCAGAGTAGTGTGTGCTCAGAGAGCTCTTGTTAGCACCCCCCACACACACACCGACCGCAAGTATCGGACAAGAGCAGACCAATACTAAGAGTCACATGCCTCTTTGGTGCTCACAGTCATTCTGTAATGGGAAAGCCATGTTCCCCATTTTCTGATGAGAACACTAAGGTGTAGAGAGGTAAAATGATTTCCCCCAAATAACACACACAATGGGGCCACCTTTTTGGTATTCAAGAGGCTTTATTTGAGTCTCCCCTGTGCTTCCACATCACTGCCTCATAGCCAAACCTGGAGAGCAAAGATGCAGCCTACCTGAGAGCACAGTATGAACTCAGATAGGTATATACAAAGCCTGGATCCCTAGATCATTAGATATTCAAAGAAGCTGAAGAAATGAATGATTTATGACTTTTGTCCTGATCTCATTCTCATTCATATTAGCTCTTTATAAGGAAAAGGGAAAATCTTAGTGCCAACTGTGCATAATCAAAGACCCTTTTATTCTGCCCCTATTCAGTGACCAATATAATGGACTTTTCTACCTGCTAGACTTTATGACTGCCTTCCTTTGTCACCAATAAAAGGTACTGTAACTATAACTCACAAACACATTGATGTATCTCATTCTAGCTAAAAATACTAATTTCTGATTAGATACTAGCATTTACCACCCAGGTGCCTCAATGGATATTTTGCCAGCATTTGAGCCCTCACCGCTAAATACTAGTCTAAGTCAGCAACAGGAAAAGTTACCATTGGTTGAGTTTACACCAGACATTGTACATGAGTTTACAGCAGACACTGTAATGCTCTATTTAAATATGCATTGGCTTATGTAATCATGATAGTCAAGGCAGGAAGCAGGTGGGGTCAGTTGCCCCATTTTACGTGGGAAGAAAAGAAGGTGTGGGCTAGGAAGTAGCGTTTGCATGATCACAGAGCCAAGGAATGCAATGCCAGTCCTTGAATCCAGGCCCTATGGCTGCAGAGCATGAATATCAACCCATCCCTGTTCTATGCACTGGAGTCACTTGCAGCCTCATCTCTTGTCAGTGCTTTGTGTCTGTCATGGTTTGATGCAGGTGTCCCTACAGACTAATGTGTTCTCAATGCCTGATCCCCAGCTGATGGCAGATGGGGTATTGCAACCTTGTTGGAGCTGTGTTGTTGGGGGCGGGCTTATTTGGGTTATATTATAAGCCAGCTTCCCCTTGCCAGTGTTCTGCTGCTGTAGTACTGTGGAGGAGGTGATGTCCACCCTGCTCATGCCATCATTTTCCCCTGACCTAACAGAGCTTCCCCTTGAGTCCACAAGCCAAAATAAACCCATTCCTCCACCAGCAGCTTTGGTCGGGTTCTTTTCTGTGTAGCAATGGGAAGGTTGACTACAGCAGTATTAAACCCACTCTCCCTCCACACTGTGTGTTAGTCTCAGGGTGGAACTAGGCGGGGCTGTGAAGAAACACTTCCCAAGGCATCTGGGGATCTTTCTGAGGCCACTGAAAATGGGTGTCCTAGGGTAAGTACCTGTATCCCTCAGCTAGTAAAAATCACATGGAAAGGGTTAAGAAACATCTTCATCAGTTACTATTGGAGAAATGGGCTGCTGAGGGCATTTTAGAGGAGGTTTTGTTTTTTCCTGGGAGCATCTTCTTTCTGAGCTGATCTGGATGTGGATCTGACAAGAAATGGATGAATGAAGAAGAGACTCCCCCCCCCCACACACACACACACACACACTCACACAGAGAGAGAGAATCCTGCTGGAGCCTACTGCTTATTGGTTTATCATCATAATCCTCATTCTGCCCATCTTACTTCGTCATGAACAAGAATCGAAGAAAAATGTTTTGTGAGTGCATCCGATGTGCTTTTCTGTTTGTGGGGAACAAGCGCAGTGCAGAGAGCGCCGATCCTTGGAGAATGGGAATCACGTGGGTCCCGTTGTTTATGAGCTTTGCGCCTCAGACCAGTCCCTTCACCTTGCTGGACTTCAGTGTATGTTTTTAATAAAATGAGATCTTTGGACCAGATATCTCAAAACACCCTTCCAAGGTGATCCTTTGCTGATCTGCATGCACTGTTTAAAAACTTTTAATGAATTTCAAAAGGTGAGAGTCTTGCAAATTTATCTTGCTGACCATGAAAACATTCAGAAAAAGAAAAAGAAAAGAAGGGAAATGAGTCTTGTGACATTTTAGCAGCTAGTGGTTAAATGTAAAACTGTTCAAGTATGCCTCCTCCCTTTCCCTCTCATGTGCAACAGAGGGGGCTTACGTTAATGTACCAGATCATTTCAAAAATCACATTTTTCCCATGTTAGCAATCACACTAGAGCTTTGTATAGGCCTAAAAGAAAGCATAAACCTTTCCCCTTATTGTATGTGTTTTTTGTCCTAAGATCTCATGAGGTCAGGGTTTAGAGGGAATGTTGACATGAAAGATATTTCAAAAACAAAGCCAAATTAAGACCCCCCAAGAGGGCAGGAATGTGCCATAGGACATAGTGTGGGTTGAGTCATCAGTGTGTCTGGGGTTGGGACCTTGTCTTCAAGTTTATAAGAATCAGCCTCCTTGTTGTGAAGGAAAGAAAGATGAATCTCTCTTCCCTTTATCGTTCTTAGTTTGGTGCAAACACTACAGTGAAAAACAGATTAACAAAAAATGGGAATTTAATAGCATGTGTGCCGCACATACACATGGGAGCCAAATGAGTGGTTAGAATTTAAAGCTTAAATACTATTTTCAAGTAAAACAAAGAAAGGGAGGCTGGGACTTCTGAAAGGAAGGGGTTATAAAGAGATGTCCAGGAGAAAGCAGGAATTGTTTAGTAAGTTTTATGGGTTTAGATCAATGCCTTCTCCACTGAGAAGAGTCGTTAAGAATTTTCTTCTTCATGCTACAGGAGAGGGATGCATCTAGAACAATGGAAACATTTTAGAGAAATATAAATTTATTTTACAATATAGGAAAACATCCTGATTGTCAGAGCTTTTTCCTGCATCCGCTAATTCTCAATGGTGTGTTGATGCTAAAACACAGTTCTCACCTCAAAAGGAATAAGAATTTATTCTGGAGCCAAATATGAGTGGCCACTGCCTGGATATGGATCCAGGTTACTCCAAATACCATGTTCCAACATGGTAACAGTTTTGTGAAGTTTTTATAGTTATAGAACAGAAGAAATCATAAACCAAGTCTTCTTTCAAATATATCAGCAGGAAAATCAGGTAATGTTATAGCACAAGCAATAGGCTTTGGATGCTATCTGATGCCATACTTAGCTTTGGGGTTTGTGGAAGCTGGTGATCTCTTGATACATTCCAAAAGGATTTACGTGACAGTCTCAAGGATGCAGAGAGAGCTAAACATACTGTCCAAAATAATTTGGCCACATTCCAACTCTCCAAAGTCACAGAAGTTTTAACCAGGCAACCAGCTTTGTAGATTCTTTAACATAGATACACTTTTCTTTTCTTGGAACTTGATGATGGCCTTTAGCTCAAAATAATCTCTAGGCCAAAAAGGTATATTTGGAGTTGGTATATTCTGGAAACCTTTACCTAGAACTTGCTCTCAAGCTTTAGGAGTGAATTCAAATGCTTACACGGCCCCTCTTCAAGGTGGTGAGTAGAACCTTGCACCCTCAATCCCTGGCCCATCTACTATCCTCTGTGTACTCCTTCCCTACCACTGTCCAGCACCACCCAGCTCACAGGATCCCTCCAGGGGGATACAACTTAGCACAGACAGATCGCCTTGCTCCAACTCTTTTCCCATTTTATTCAATACTTTTCATCTTTATTCCTCAGCAATCATCAACACTTCTCCACTTTTTCAAATATAATGTATGTGGCATGAGCCTAAGGATATGCAATGATAGATAATAACAAAAATAGATGCAGACCTTCCCCTTGTGAAGCTTACGGTCTAATGAGGGTGTGTTAACCGAGCAGTATATATGAAGTTTGTTTAGGGGAGGGGGGGAAATGAAGGACTTGGACCACATAAAGCTTCTACTTTAATCTTGAAATTATGAAAAGAATGAGAATTAATTAACTAAATGAAAAGTGAGGAGAAGCAGGATAGATCAGGCTGAAGGAACAGTATGTGAACAGCCCTGAGGCAGGAAGAACAGGGCACAGGAGGGCTGGAAAGAGAGCCACTGTGGTTGACGGCTGGAGAAAATGAGCGGAATGAATCTCTGTTTTATCTTGTCTTTGAGTCATAGGAGTGGAAAATTAGATCATAAATTGGCTTTTAGACCGGTGAAGTCTGAGTGCCTTTGACACATGTCAGGGAGGCAGTTAAACATAGAGGTCTAGAGCAATGGCTTCAAAACTAAGGATGATTTTTGTCTCCTCAGGGTGTATTTGCTAATGAATGGAGACAGTTTTGGCTGTGACAACAGAGTGTGAGGTGCTCTGCATCCAGTGGGTAGAGGCCATGGATGCTGCCAGACACCCTACAATGCCCAAGACAACCTCACCTGCACAGCAAAGCATTATCTAACCCAAAATGTCAATAGTGCCAAAGGTGAGAAACTCTCTGATTTTCAGATATTTGAGAGTCATTGCGCAAAGGTCTTAGGCACTGATGAGATCACACGTTGCAGGAACGAGTTAGGGCAGCGGGATGGCTGAAGTATTTGAGAAACTTCTTCCCATAATGGCTGGATGACCCAGCAGAGGAAACTAAACAGAGACAGCCAGAGAAGGAGAGAAACTCCGAGAAAGTGAACTCAGAGAAGCCAACATTGAGATGGGCGAGTGAGTCAAAGTGTTAGATGTTACTACGAAGTCAGAGTAGATGGGGGCTAAGAGGTGTTCATTGCAATCAAGATGTGAAGGTTATTGTTAACTTGAAAACATGATGCTAAGACAAGACAATTATATTGAGTGGGTAGAGAAATGTGTGGGAAATGAAAAAATGGAAGTAACTAGTATAGGTAAGTTTTGAAGAAGTTTGGAGATTCGCAGGAGGAGAAAGTACAGTCCTAGCAAGGAATGGAAGTAAAGAATAATTTGTGATTCCGTGGTGTTTTTGTTATTTTTGTTGTTTGACTTTGGAACCTCAGACAGAAAGGAAGTAAGCAGGTTAGCAAAATGAACTTCTGTGCACCCAGACTTCTGTGGTGTCTGGCTCTATCTTTGTGTTTCTCCAAAGACTATTTTTATGGTTCTAACTAAGCTCCCTGAAGCCAAGTCAGCAATAACAAATCTCTGCTCAGTTCTTCCAGTGTCCCTGTGTATGCAATGATGTGAGCCTTTTATACCCAGATTCCGGGGTCCGTTCTCTCTGAGGCGCCTTCCCTTTTGGAACATTCCCCTTGCACTGACCAGTTGTTCTCCTGACCTCTAATCTCTGACACCTCAAGCTTATAAATCTCTGGCTTTCTGTTGCTCCAAGCTGTTTGCACATTGAACTGCACATGCTGAAAAATTTATAAATCTATTTATTACTTTTATATTTTATTTTTTAATTTGATTTTACAAGGTAGGGTCTCGCTCTAGCCCAGGCTGACCTGGAATTTACTGTGTAGTCTCAGGGTGGCCTTGAACTCATGGCAATCCTCCTACCTCTGCCTCCCGAGTGCTGGGATTAAAGGTGTGCGCCACCACGCCTGACAAAAATTTGTAAATCTAAAGAGATATAACTCCTATTTTACAAGGTAGATTCTCCTTCAGTTTCTGCTATCCTTGGGCATAAATCCAGAGACACATACTTCATAAAATAGCAATATAAATTATTTATAAATGAATAGTGTTTTAATTGTAATGAGCAGGAAGGTTATTCTGTTGAAGCTATTCTGTCACTACCAGAAGCCAGAAGTCTTGTTAGGCTTTTAGGATGATAAAGACTTGAACAAGTGAATTTTATGGGAAATCTAGGAGAGAGAGAAAGAGAGAGGAGAGAAGAAAACGCCACTATTCTCTCACCACTGATCCTAGAAGCCTCATATCCACGTACTTTAGATCTAAACATTAAATATTCTAAATCAAGCTCACAAAGTATTAAATAAAATATGGTCTGTTTTCCTACATTTGTGAATATACCCTCTTGTTAGTCTGAAAGGCCAAGTTTAGATTCAAAATTTGGACTCAGGGGCCAAGAAAACTATCTCATGGGTCATACCTCGCTCCCTTTGCCTGTCCCAGCTGCATCCTCCACCTCAGGATCCAGCTGCACACGTTTCTGGGCATCCCAACCCACTCAATGGCTAAAGCATCCATTCAGGAAACTCAGGTCCTGGATTCCTGGTCTAGAGAGAGGAAGAGAAGGGGCAATGTTTGGAGAACATGAGCTCCAGGTGGGTTGAGCCCTTGGTTCAAAGCACTCTTAGTCCCTGAAGCAGAAGCAATTGGAGGAAGGCCAGAACAGTTCCCTCCAAACGACTGGGACTTTGGGAAGAGATTCCTTTTGCCCAGGTCTGTGAGCAAAACTAAGTGATGAACTTGATACTGTGCTGAGGTGTACACTCTGTCTCTACTTTGACTGCCTGGTTTCTCTGTGTTGTATGTGTTTGTTTTTCCTAGTGGGCTGTTTATCACCATTCATGACAGGGGCCACATTGCAACAATGCTGAACTCTTGGCCAGAAGAAACTATTAAGGTATGCTCTGTTTTCATTATTGCTGCTCTGTTGTTAGTTACATCCCTGTGGTCTGCATCGGGGTCATTTCTACCTAGAAAATGAGCTGCTGTGATACTGAAGACAGCAGACTCTCTACTTTCTCCAGGCCCAGATCACATGCCTATAATAGCTAGACACACATACAGCACAGAACAGAGACTTATGTAACCAAGCACCTGTGCAAACTTGCTCATTATTATCATTAATATTAGTCTGAAGAAATGTTCAACATGCATTGAGTACGTGCTAAATATTCAGTGCCCATTTCCTTTGGGAAACAGGAAGAAACCATAGACTCTCTTCTAGAGCCACTCATATGCCCTAAGGAAAACAAGACGGACACCCAAAAGACTAACCAGGCACAGCATGATAAGAGTTAAGTAAGGCACCCAGAAAGAGCTGAGGCTCACCACAGAGGAAGACTTCAAGGGAGAAATGACACTAGAACTGGCCCTTGGACTGAGGGTAGAGTTTGCACATCAGGATGCAGACCGAAGATGGATGCAAGGATGTTCTGCACAGAGAGAAAAGGCTTCTAGTGAGCAAGATGGCCACTCGGGTATGTGTACCCAAAGTGACACAGCAGCCTGGGGTACAGAGGGACAAAGTAAGCCTGGTACTGCTTCCTAAAGGTTGATTTCACTCCAGAATGTCAGAAGAAAATGAACAGAAGGAGAACATGTTGCTTTTAAAATATTAAGTGTATAATTTTGTAGAAATGAATTAGCATCTCTCCTCTGCTATCAGGACTTCTATGGAAGAGCTTGAGGGCCCCTGGCATCTGAGGCCTTTGCCATTTCTGGGAACAAATGGGTGAAGCTTCTGGCTTTTTAGCAAGAGTGTTTCTGGCACATGGACTAGAGGGGCTGGAGCTGACAAAGTGAAGTGTAGCTCTCAGGGCTTCTGCTCCCCTCACCCCACCTCCCTGGGAGGCTGTGGCCCTGCACTATTTTCTCTGCAAAGCCTCTCTCCCTCCTCTCCTGCCAGTTCTCTTACCCCCCCACACACACACACAGACTTCTCTCGAAACAGTACCAAATACAGCCTCTTACCCACCTCTGTTTGGGTGCCACCTACATCTGGCTCTCTCTGGCGAGTGTGAGCATTTAGGATGAGCCCAGAACAAGCCAGGACTCTGGTTCTCAGGAGCCAGATCTGAGCTGCAGCCTGTTTCTGTCCCACCTACAGTGGATCATTCATCCTGTGGCTCTCCACCTGGGTGTGATTCTGCTCTGTCCTTCTCTGCAGATCAGCCTGGTCTCCAATGAAGCCTAAGCCTTAGCTTCACAGCCTCCATCCCAAAGAAATTTCAAGGGTGTGCCTAGGATAAAACTCTCATAAAAGTTTAAGGATATTAAGGGAAGCCAACTCACTCGATGGGAAGTTAACTCCAGGCTCTCCTGAGTGGGCAAGCCACCGAGGGCCTGCAAACTTATCTTTTTCACACTCCTGGGTTGTTCAACCCTGGGGAAAACTTATACACAGTAGGCACTCAGCAGATGCTTGTCCTGGTGACTAAACTTAGTCAATGGATAGATTAAGCATTTTCTGTGTGCCAGGAACACATACAGTACTTTGTACAAACTATGAGGAATCAGGAAGAATAATGAGAAGGAAACCTCCCCCTTCCTAACATAAGTGCAAAAGCACCCTTTCCTCCAGCCTGGCAAAGGGACTTGGTGAGGGACTCAGGGGTGAACTGCAGATGGCTCCTCTTGTCTAGGAACAGCTTGCTGCAGGAAATATAAAGTGAGGGACTAGTGAGAAGGCTCCATGGTGAAAGCAAGCATGAGGACCTGAGTTTGAATCCCCAGTATCCATGTAAAAGCCAGGCACAGGGGCATGCACCTAAAGAGAGGCTGCTCAGAGCTTGCTGGAGAGCTAATCAAGCAGAATTGGTGAGTTCTAGGTTCAGGTGAGAGCCTATCTCAAAAACTAAGGTGGGCAGGTCCACGGTTATGACAGACCCGGTAATCAATCAAAACCCATCAAAGCAGAAACCAGAGGCTACAGAGAACTCACCACTAAAACAGACTACCAACAGGCCTGCCATGGCTCAGGGAACATTGTGGAAGAGAGGGTGGGAAGAATACTCTCAGGCACGGTTCTTACCCCATTCCCCTACCCCACAGGGACTGACTGAGACCTTCATGACTCTATAGTGAATAACATAACCCCACTGAAGAGGGCTTACCGGGCCACAGGAGCAGGAGTGAGGGGACAAAAGAGTATAACCTGTTATAATATATAAAATAATATCAAAAAATTTAAATAAGATGGAGCCGGGTGCAGTGGTGCATGCCTATAATCCCAGCATATGGGAGGCAGAGGTAGGAGTATCGCTGTGAGTTCAAGGCCAGCCTGGACTACAGAGTGAGTGCCAGGTAAGCCTGGGCTAGACTGAGGCCCTAACTCAAAAAGAAAAAAAAGATGGAGAGTGACTGAGGAAAACATCCAACATCAACCTTTGGCCTCCATAGGCAGGCACACAAACACACACACCTGCACAACCACACATATACACATATGAACACACACACTTGCACACACTCACACATGCACACACACATGCACAACCACACATATACACATATGAACACACATGCACAACCACACATATACACATATGGACATTCATACACACACAAACCCTACACACATGCAGACACACACACATGCACACACATGCACACATGCACAACCACACATATACACATATGAACATGCACACACATACACAACCACAAATATATACATATGAACATGCATACACACATGCATACACAAACCCTACACACATGCACACACATGATGCAAAATGAAAAATGTAGGCTGGGGAGATGGCTCAGCAGTTAAAGGCACTTGCCTGCAATCACAGGTTTGATTCCCCAGTACCCACAGAAAACCAGATGCACAAAATGGCACATATCTAGAATTTATGTGCAATGGCAGAAGGCCTTAACATGCTCATTGTCATTCTCTCTTGATCACTCACTCTCATTCACACTCTATTTCTCTTAAATAAATATTTTTAATAAATAAATATATTTTTTAACTTTTTCATAGAATGAAAAGGCATTGGTCTTGCCCCCAAATTCTTTATGTCGGGGTTGGGAAACCATAATATAAAGTCAAAGTAGAACCTTAGGAGCTGAATAGCCACCTACTTCAATAAACATATTTGGGGTCTTTCTAAATATTGAGTGCCAATTACCAGAGAGAACAACAGTGATTTTAGAGGAATATGAACAGATGCTTTGTGGTTGTCTTACGAGAGCAGGGATTCAAGCAGGTCCCAGAACATCGGGAGAGTGCAAACTACATCAGCTGATCTGGGCCAGTAAGTGGCATCTAACTCAGTTGCATTTGCTCAGAATTCAATATTGCCTCTGAAAGAGTTCTCTAGGACCTTCTCTAGATATCCTAGTATCTCTAGGATAAAGGTGTGCCAGGACCAAATTCAAGGAGCTCATACTCTGGTTAGACAGGATCACCAGCAAACAAGGACAAAACATCATTTTTCTGCTACCCAGGAGTGTGCAAGACAAGGTGCCCATCCTCCCTGTGAGATCCCCACCTCACCCTTTATTCCTGTCTCACTTCAGAAAAGCTCCATGATTATGCACAGAAAGCAGTGCTGGTTTTTCAACCAGACACATAGGGCTTCTGGTCTTGAATCTTTCATTTGCCTGCTAAATGTGCCGACAGCCTCTCTGAGAGTTTCTCTGGAGAAACCAAAAATATCGGGCTTATTAAATGGTCCCTCTGTCCCCTACCCTGACCCACTCAGAGCCTTTCTCTGTAGGTTCCACACACACACACATACCCAAGCTGACCTTTCAAAAGTTCAAAATGTTCCAAGCCATAGCCTTTCTGTTTCCTAATGTGTTACCTTTAAAAGATGAGGCAATGAGCTCTCTACCTTCACGGTGTTATTAGTGTCGCTGTTTTAGAGACAAAGAGTCTAAGAGGTTAGGTTAGGTTTCTTGCAAGTGAGGAGAGAATCAAGATCTGAAACCAAGGTATATACATTATTTATATTGCCGAGCAGGGAAGAAGGAGAAGGAAGCAAGAAAGAGAAGGAGGAAGATGAAGAAAGGAAAGATGAAAAGGAAATATGAAGCCAAAGGAAGGTTTATATGATGGACTATACTCAGCCCATGATCATTGCCCCAAGTCTAAAGAAGCCCAGAGCAAGCGAGGAACCATGATCCTCCAGTTAGTCTTTGGTCCGTCCCAATTGCTCCATGAATGCTGAAGGACATGCCCCAGTCAGTTAGAAAATGGCAGAGGTCTGAGGCAGGCAGGCAAAGAAAGAACTTGGCATACCATCCTCCAAATGTCCCCTAGTTATCTGAAAGGCAAAGGACATATGACTTAGTGGATATCCATATAAGAAAAATGTGATTTTTGTCATCCTAGAAAATTGTTGCTGACTCCTAAAAGCCAAGAATGCTGCCTAGATTTTCACCTAAGCATTTTTGCAAAATCTACTGAGCCAATGGCTCTCAACATTAATGCCATTGCTATCTTTAAAAGTGGGATGCACCATCTCTCTCTAAGCTTATTAATCTGACCCAGCCCTGAATTCTGTCCAATGAAATAGGGATTTTATTATCTCTGTTGGATCTGTCATATTGCCCACATTTATTAGTCTGTGTCACATTGCAGGCCACAGAGCTAATTGCTGAGTGATCAAAAGCAACGCAACCGAATACTTGCCCTAAAAAGTTTACAACTGTTATGAAATACAAGCATATAACTATAGTACAAGGAAGAGAGTAGTAGCTACTTGGGACAAGTGAAATGCTCAAAGAACTCAAAGGAGGGAGGGGCTCTTTTGAACCCCTTGAGCCCCACAAAATGATAAAATTCTTACCAAGGAAATAAGAGAGTTTATGCTTAACATGTCATATATTTAAGAAGAAGAGAGTTCATGTAAAGTTAGAAATAGTTTAGTTAGGCTGGAGAATGGAGAAGAAGCAGGAATTGAAAGGTCAGATTGAACCTACTCCATGGAAATTCTAAAGGTAAAACTGAGACATCGGGTTTATTTTTTTTTTTATAGACATCAAGATAACATTAGAGGTGTGGGGCTTGAATATGCTTGGAAAAATAAAATAAAATAAGCAGAATAGAAGAGCAAAAAGAGTAGTCAGATCATTGTAAGGACTCAGATGAGAGATGGATGGTCTGGTCCAAGGAAGCAGAAATAAAATGAAGAGCATTGAACAACTGCCAGGAAATGGAGCTGGTAAATCCAGCAGAACTCTGTGGCCAACTGGCCATGGCTTTTAAATGACAGAGAACTTGGAAGATGTGAGGAAACAGGCAAAAAGGCAATAGAGGAAAAATGTTTGAAAGGAGGAAAAGGAAACATAAATTCATTTATTTAGAGGCAAATGTGGAATTTGAGAGGAATATGGGACATCCATGGAACTGTGTCCAACAGTTAGCTACAAGTGTCATCTGCGTAAGTGCCAGATGATGGGTACTTTATAAAGAAAAGAAATTGATTAGACTTCCAGCTTTAGAAGTTCATGGGCTTTGGAGAGAACCTCATGGGAAATGCCACAGCAACGCAGGACGGGGGAGGTCTGCCGAGGAGGGGAGGTGACATGTGAGGCAGGAAGCCAGAGACAAGGTGGGGTCTGTCTTGCTCTTTTGACCCTCGGTTTTGTGTCAGCTAATTGGAGTCACACAAAAACTATTTTGATCTCCTCCAAGGACAGTGCCTAACTGCTTCCCACTTGGCCACACACCCCCTTAAAGTTTCCTCGACCTCTCACATCACCACACCCAGGAGCAAGCCTCTAACAAATGAACCTTTAGGAGACAAATCACAATCAAACCTTAACCAGTATGACCCCCAGATGCCTCAGATGTTATGTGGCACCTTATGTGAGTCTTGGCACTTGATAGGGACTTAAATGTTTGTAGACGGAAGGGAGGTGACAGGAAGTGAGTGTTGTAGTAGATGTAACAAGTGCTGACAGTTCAGAGGAAGGAAAATTTCCATTAAATTGTAATGTGATGAATTTGTCCTCCTGGAGACTGGGGAGAAAAGGCCTTCCAGGAAGAAAGACTATAAAGACTAAGAGAGATTGTGTTCCTCAGAGTGAAGACACCACCGGCCAAAAGCTGTAACTATATACAGATAACTGTCAGAAGGTATGTTGGTCATTTACGGGGTACATACTATGAAGCACCCAGTCTGCTAGTAAGACACCACAGTTCCAGGCTGGGAGGCAGCACCAAGAACCCACCACCACCCTAGGCTTGTCAAAATCATGCACTGAGCACAGTCCCTATGCTTCATTCGGGGCTTACTGCCCTCAAAACAGAGCAACGGGATGACGAATCTCTGACCTGGAGAGATGGTGAGAAAGGCCCAGAGTTTGGGCCCCCAGGGGCAGCATTGGGGTCCAGGTTCCAGTTAGAACTCTTAGGAGATCAGAGGAGACAGAGCCCTGACCCAGAGACCCCACGCCTGATCCAAATCCTGCAGACACAAGCAAGGTGACCCTGGGGCTCTCTAAGATAACTGACCTGGAAACATCCACCTAGGACCTGGAACTTGCTTGGTGCTTGACAAATATGCGTGGACCAGGAAGGTCTGAAATGAGTGAAGTCAACAGCTTCTCCTTCCTACTCTGGCCCTTGGGGGGGTTGTGGAGGAGGAGGTGATGTGTGTGCTGTAGACAGGAACCACAGGGGTCATTGAACCCTCGAAGGGGGGGTCTCAGATTTTCAGGAGTCTGCTGCATTCTCTAGCACTCTCTTCCAGAAGTGGGGGAGTGTTTTTAGAATCTGTATACCTATTCTACTAAGTGGTAGTCACAGCCTGTGTGTGCTGTAGCCCTTAGAGAGATGAAACTATAAACAAGAAGACAGTGTGTGTTCATCACTTGATCCCAGCACCCAGCATTGTCCCTGTGTACATAAACTAAACCCTCAGGTGCCCACGGTCACAATGCTTGGGGTCAAGCAAGACATCCATAGCTCAGAGTTGGTCTTAAATCCAGGTTTCAGTGGAAGGGAAGTGGCTCACAGACTTAACTGTCACAGAGATGGAGGGAGCCCATGATGGGGAGCAGGTTATCCTGACCTATGAACAACTGAGGGGCTGTCATTATGACATTTCATCATCTGACTCTTGCCGAACTTCCCATTCTCTTCTTTCCTATAACTGACACTTCCTTGCTTCCCACCCAGTCCTAAATACCTCCCCCTCTGTCCTGGATCTTAAATTCTTTTCCATTAAATGCCTTTCTCTCCTCTTCACCGTCACAATGTTCATCTGTCCAACGACTGGCATGGGTGTCTCCCTCATCTACACATGGAGAATCTACAGGAGTAGGTCACTCTACAGGAATCCCTGTGTGCTGTCCTGCTAAATTGAAAACAAGCATGTTCTGTCTCTCCTTTGGCACAGTTCTGAGTGACTGGGTCCATGCATGCTTGTCTTTACAGTGAGCAAACGAAGGTGGTGGCATCTTACTGCACAGTAGGTGCTGCGTAGTATGTACTCAGTAAATGAATAAGTGAATATCTGTCATGATCATGTAACTATCTATGATCACCACCAGCTTCAGCATCTATTAATTTACAGTAGGGAAGCCTGGAACCAACAGTTTCTAGTACACTGTCAGCCCTCCGGGATTCTTTGCCAAATGCCAAAGGTAATCCTAGCACAACTTGAGATTGCCTGATCTCACAAGAAATGACGATTTTTAGGAGACATCAGAAGCACTGCTCTTTCTACACTGGATTTGTCACAGCCTGGGAGCAGGTCAGGGAACACGTGCATTGGCCTTGAAACCCTAGAGCTGTATGGGTAGCATGAACACTTGTCTCCCATTTTCTCCTTCCGTTACATCCTTCTAGCCCTGTCCCCCACCCCAAGTGTCAGCTCAGTTTCTCTGAGGAAGAATGACTAGCTGTGGTTTCCTTCCAGCTGTGTCTGCAGCCTCCACTCCAAACCTCAGAATGCAGGGCTGGTATCATTCTGTCACTTTGCCTCAGTGGGGTTTCTCCCTCACATGCCAGGAAAGACCAGCCACCTGCAGCTGATGAATCCTGCTGGCTTCATCCCAGACAAGCTGCTTTCTGCCCCCCTACAAAGCCAGCAGGAATCCAGTTGTAGGCTTGACTGCTAAGATGCTGAAATGAGCACTTCGTCAAGCTCCTGATTGAGGGCATCCTGCTGTGTTTTTCAGGCTGTGGTGGTGACTGATGGGGAGCGCATACTGGGCTTGGGAGACCTGGGCAGCTATGGCATGGGCATCCCTGTGGGCAAGCTGGCCCTGTACACAGCATGTGGAGGTGTGAACCCTCAGCACTGCCTGCCTGTTATGCTGGATGTCGGCACCAACAATCAGGTAACGCTGTCAGAGCCCCGCTCTGGGGCCAGAGTGGATGGAGTGGGAACACCCTCAAGGTTTAATTATATTTACATATCGATGGGCCATTCCTTTCCCAACATCCCTTTCATGCACACTCGCCTTACACAGTTGTAAAGGAGAGGACCTTCCTCTTTCTAGTCCCTCACCTGTCACATAGCCCCTTCCACTCATGGGTCCCCTGCACATTCCTCTACCTCCAAGAGTATCTCTGTGCCTATGATGACCTCTGTTCAAGCTTCCTTACTTCCATTGCTCCCATGCAACTAGCATACTCCTTGAAACCACTCTCTGACCCACTGTGGAGAGAGCGGCTGGTGAAGGTGGCAGTGGGCTGTGAAGCTGCCTGAGTGGAAGGGCTAAAGCTCAAAGCACCAGAGGCACAGGTGAAATGTCCTAAACAACCCAGTGACAGAAACTCCCCAAGCCATGGGGGAGACTCACCTGTGGGATTCAGGTGGCTGGTGATGAGAGAAGCTCAACCCCAGCCAGGTTTGTCTATGCCGGGTACCACCATGGGACACTGTGTTTGTGCACGGCCATGACTCTCAGCCCTGTGCCACTCAAAGAAAGTGTCCAAGAATTCCTTCATTTTCATTTAAAAATTGCTTGCTTATTGAAACTTGCTGAAACACTTTGTTTTTCTCAGAGAAAACCAAGTATGTTTTGCAAATTACAATTAAATACAAAATAATGGGTTTCATTATGATAACTTCATATGTGTATATGATGGACTCTGAAAGAATGCCTTCTTTTTTTATTAATATCTTTATTATCCAAAATTAGATACATTGTATGAGGAAATCTTATGATGGTATGCCCCCCTTCCCTCGTCCCTGTTCCCAATCCACTGGCTCTTTGGGCATACTGAATCAGTCCATGGAGTAGGGGGTTATGAATTGCACAAGAGGTAGCAAGTTCCCCTCACCCCCTTTGTGTATTGTTGCTGAGGGGGGCAATGTCTCTGGATATTCTCCCCCACCATGGCTCTTACAATCTTTCTGCCCCCTCTTCCACTCAGTTCCCTGAGTCATGGTGGGTGAGTTTTAAGTCCGCTTTATTGTTGAGCTCTTACGTATCTCTGGACTTCTGTTTTGGGTGGTTTTGGATATCGTTGGTGTTTGTCTCCATTGACCTTTCCTGGGTTATCTGACTTACTGTGGTGATAGGTCTCTTGTGCATTATGCCATTTCCTCATAGGTTTCATATGGGGCCTACACAATAGGCCAGGGGTGGATCATCTCCTGCCAGGATGTCAGCCATTATCCCATGGCTTGTTGGTGGAATTGGATTGACCATAGCTCTCACTGCCTTCTGAAAAATACAAACAGAATCTCTATCTGAGAGGAAGATCAGTATAGGTTAAATGAGACACACATTGCTATTTTGCAATATTCTATTGGGTGCAGCCTTTCTTAGTTCTCTGGCAGTGGGAATTTCCCCTTGGAGCCCAAGTTTTTGGTCCCCATATGATTTTTTCCCTGTATCACAATGCCAGTTATGGCTTTCTTATCACTGAGTGATTATCTTAGCCAATTTGAAAACCATTGATTTCCCCCCCCCCAGGTTTGGGCACCACTATTGCACAGGTTCACTTGCTGATCACTACTATAAAGCAGTGTGTTCTGCAAAGAATGCCTTCTTGATGTCATTTATATTTAATTTAAGACCAGTATGTGTTTCTTTCAAAGATTAAAATCCAGAGTTTGGGAGATGGCTCCATTCTCTTGATGCAAGCCTGAGGACCCGAGTTTAGATCCCCAGCATCCATATCAGTGCTGGGCATGGTGGTGCAGACCCGAAACTCCAGCACTGGGAGGCAGAGAAGCACTGTGACCTGCTGGCTAGCAAGTCTAGCAAAATCAGTGAACTTCAGGTGCAGTGGGAGACCTTGTCTCAAAAAATAAGGTGGACATTACAACGCAAATGGGTTATCTATTAAATATTCTTGTTTAGATGTCAAGAATGATGAAGATATATTTTAATAAACAGCAAATGAAGTTACAAAAAAGTAAGGTAGAGAGTGATTGAGAATGACACGTTACACCAGTCTCTGGCTTCTACACACACAGGTGTGCACACACAGGCATGCACACACACACATGCACACACACATAAATAGGTGCATGCAAAGATGAAATAAAATCTAGAGAAATTTTTAAAATATCATTCATATGATCAGTGCAAATTTTCTTCTGCAATTTAGTACATTTCCTTCCAGCCTTTTTTTTTCTCCAAAAAAAAATCACTTATGAAGACCAAATTTGAGTCATTGTCTATGATGTTTTAGACTGATTTTTAAAAATACTTTATTTTTTTAAAATTCCTTGCATGTATATAATTGATTTTGATCATATACACCCCTCCCATTACCCTCTCACATACCCCCTTCTCACTCCCACTAAATTCCTGCTTTCCAACTAATCTCCTTCTTAGGCTCATGTCTTTTTGTGTGTGGGACACACAAAAAGTTAAGTTAAGGGTTGCTCACATGAGCATGGTGGGGGCTGACTTACTGGAGTCTTCCCAGAGTAGCTGCTGGCAGTCAGTGGTTGCTGGGAGAGGAAAGTGATGCTCTTTAGTAGTGGAGCCTCTGGGAAGCAGCCCACATTACTTTTGAAGCTTTAAGTATGTCATGACTTTTCTCAGGTCAGTAGCTGCTTTTCCACAATGTCACTTTAATGTCGCTGTCTTATCATAACTCACATAAGAGGCCCTGCAAAGTTGGCCATTCAGATTATTTCTAGACATATTGCAAAGTTAAATTTTCCTGATACCCCTTTTGCGGATAGCCTTTGTCCTCATCTCTAAATACATTCCAAGGAGAAATTTCTAGAAACAGAAATATTGATGTAAGTGAAGGTTATTTTTCAGATTTTTTTATTTATATTGTCGAAAAGATAATGAGTGTTTATATTCCTGAGTGATATTTCTTTTTTATTCCTTATGTATATGTGTGTGTGCATGTGTATATACATTTGGGCACGTGTGTGTGTGTATGTGTGTGTGTGTGTGTGTGTGTGTGTGTGTGTGTGCATGTGGAGGAAAGAGGTTGACATCGGTGTATTCCTCAATCACACTCCTCTTTATTTCCTGAGACAAGATTTCTCACTTGTGCACAGAGCTCACCAATTCAGCTAATCTCATTAGGCAGCATTCCCTGCTAGGATCCCCTGGCTCTTCCCTCAAGTGTTCTGGGATTTCAGGCAGGCTCCCCCACACATCAGCATATACCTGGGTGTTGGGGATTCAAACTCCAGTCCTCAGGCTTGTGCAGCAAGCTCTTTATCCACGACACCACCTCCCCAGCCATAATGATATTTCTTAAGAAAACTTGCCATGCAGGCTGGAGAGATGGTCCAGTGGTCAAGGCACTTGCTTACAAAGCCTAACAACATGGGTTCAGTTCCCCAGTACCCACGTAAAGAACAGATGCACAAAGTGGTGCATGCATTGGAGTTTGTTTACAGTGGCTAGAGGCCATGTCATGCCCATTTATAGTCTCTCTCTCTCTCTCTCTCTCTCTCTCTCTCTCTCTCTCTCTCTCTCTCTCTCTCTCTCTCTCTCTGACACACTCACACACTGCAAAATAAATAAACAAAACATTTAACAAAAACTTACCAAGATGTTCTGCATAGATTTCCTCTTCTCTAGAGGAAGCGGTCACTATAGTAAAGGATTGATGCTTTGTCAAGCCTCCCACAGATTCCTTCAAATGAGGGCACATCAGGGAGACCTCACTTGAGAGCCAGCAAGGCATGGGGTAGATGGTAAATGGCAGAGGGCCAGAGGCTGGGACGGGGGTCAAGACTAAGAAACAGGTACTCTGGTCCTAGTACCCCTGACAGGCATGTTTCTGAGCCTCCTACTCCTAAAAGCTCTTCCACTCCACATGCCTCCTTGCCAGCCGAGAGACTGGAGGCTGGATGGGGGTGCAAGCTTTATATCTTCCCAAGACTAGCTTTGCTCTGTACTGTGTTCCTCCAGGCAAATGCTTGAGTTTATACTAGGCTTATCCTCAGCCTCAAGGTGTGTGTGTTTACCTCTGTGGATGAGCACATCAACCCTTTAATGATTCTTCCACCACCCCCTACTTTCTTGTAAATAGATTTGAGACCCTCACTCAGACTTGTAGAAACTGGTTCTGTGTAAGAATGGAAACAGCTTGAGTTTAATTGCATTCCAGGGAAGGGTATTGGTCACCTCTAAGAGGTGCACTGGAATCCTTTGTTGTTGAAGATCCAGCATCCAACATGGTGTGACCCAAGCTGTAACAAACCCATAAGAAGTGACCAGAAAACAGTGGCTATCTTGAACCAGGACCTTCTGCCCAGATAAAGCCTCACAGTAACCTGTGAGCACAACTTCTGTCACTGCGTTCTTTCTCCACATCAGGAAACTGAGGTCTAGAGAGTTTAATTTGCTTGAAAAGATCTGCCATACATGGCAAGATTGGAATCCTAATTGGAGACTGTGATCCTCTTGGCGAAAGGGACCCTCGCCAGCATTCCACTATTCTATAAGTAAATATCATCTCTTGATTTTCAGAATTTTCATTGCTGAAATAGCTTTATAATATTATCCAGTTTTTAAAGAAATGGTAATCTTCCACAATACTACAGTTCTCTCCCCTTCTAGTATTTATCTACACAGATACATAGATGTAGTTATCTGGTTGTAATCATAATGTTAATTCTGTTCTAAATCTTTCAATTAAGGTTATTTTGTGAACACTTTCTCTTTACTTATTTAATAAAAGTTTATTGAGTGTTTAGTAGGTGTCAGGCACTCTGCTAGGCATGAAGGAGATAAATGATAGCCAGTCCTGGGTGGAATATTCTAGTTGTCAGTGTTTCAACACTGTCACCTAATTGATCATTTTAATGGGTCATGCATTACATCTACTCAAAGTGTCTGCGTTTCTCCCAAGTGCTTCACTCAGAGCATGAGAATTCAGAGTTGCAAAGTGAACCAACATGCAGTGATTTATCCCTCTTTACATCTATTTGCGATGGCATTTCCCAAAATACAGTTCTTTTAAAAATAAGTTTATAAGATACTTTCCCCATAAGACTTAGGGTATGTGTATCTTTTGCACAGAGCAAGCCTGGGCTTTGGTGTTACAGCTTCTCTCTCCAGCGGCAGTGGGGCAGGGAGGGTGCTGTTGTGAGGCATTTTAGCATCAGAACTAGATCATCTGCATCTATGTCTCCACAAAAAAACTCCTAAGGCAACAGCAACTTTCATCAGAGTTAAAAAAAAAAAAACCACTCCTCCAAGTTTTCTGTTGAAGGATAACCACTGCTGTCTACAGCCCTGAAACTGAGTCACTTTTACCTGCTAATACCAAGGAGGTTAAATAAATACATGGAGCAGTGGACACCTGATGGTTAAGTTCCAAGGACACAGGGAAAAGGAGCCCCTTCCAGTCACAGTTTTGTGTAGGTACATGATAGGCACATTGTCCGCATGTGGGGTTTCAATGTAAAATGTCCCCTGCAGACTCATGTACGTGAATAATTAATCCGCAGTCGGTGATGCTGTTTGAGAAGGCTGTGGAACCTTTAGGAACCTTGCTGGAGGAATTGTATCACTGAGGGTGGGTCTTGAGATGACCAGTCCATCCATACTTGCCAACTGGCTCTCCACTTCTCAGTGGATGTGCAGATGTGACACGGAATGCCTGCTCCTGCCATGATGAAACTGCCCTTCAAAACTAGAAGCAGACAATAACCCCTCTCCTTCCATAAACTGCTTCTGGTCAGGTGTTTGTCCCAGCAAGGAGAAAGTAACTGCTACACCAAGAAGTCATCTCACTCAACCCTTTCGTTTTACCTAGGAAAAGAGGCCCAGAGCAGAAATGGCTTCCCTAGAGCCTGCTTCAAACTCTGTGCTAAGGTTCACTGGGGGCACAGCAAGGGGCTTGGCATTCTATGGCCCTCTCAAGCCTTGAACATCTTCTCCTGGTGGAAATCTAAGCCTCTCTTCACCTCTCAAGGAGATGCTCCAAGAGACAAACACGGCTTATCAGCAGAGCTGGCGACCTTGCTGTGAGGAGTGGGTGGATTGCTGAGGAAACATGGAGTCAGTTAGCAGCTGATTTTTGCAAGGTTTCTTCTACCTTGAAAGGAGATTGTCACCTTGAATAATGAATACTAACACAAGATGCCAGCAGAGAACCCACTCTCTGCGCATGTGTAGTCAGAGAAGATGCCATACCCAGGATCTTTGTAACTTACCCTTGGGCTGAACTACATTTCCCAAGAAATGAGCAGTACACATAAATGAGACCCTAAGAGAAAAGAGTGATATGATTACAGTGTGAACCCAACCCCACGATCTTCCAGATCCACACATGCTGTGTATGACCTCTTGGTGGGCCTTTTGCTATCTTCCAACTGAAATCCACCCCCAGTGATATGCCCAGTGACAAGACAGAAAACCATTTATTTTCCATAATATTTTGTCTCCAAGGAAAACCTTAGGAAAGCAAAGCTGGGCACATAGTCTTGGAAGGTCTGTTCAACCCCATAGAACTTAGAAACTAACAGGAAAGATTCGGTCAGTTAATAGTTAGGAGCCAGGGTACCTTATGGGCACTGGAGTCTGGAAAGGAGTAAGCACAGTATGCTGGGAAGAGCCCTGTTCTAGAAACCATAGCTTCTTCCCTCTTGCTCCCAAAACTGTATTTTGTGAATGTGGACAGCTCATGTAACCTTTCCAAGCCTCAGAATTCTCTTGGAGGAAACTGGACTAAGGATTTTCCAGACCTTTTGGGTTCTTACCTTGACACCTGCTTAGCGTAATCATGAGACTCATGCAAACTCAGTAAATGCTTTTGAAAGGTTTTCCATGTGCTAGCACTGTGCATATCTTGGGAGAGACATGAGTAAGAAACAGACCCTTTCCTCAAAGGACTTGCATGATATCACAGAAACAATGATCCCCTTTTAACAGAGAAGAAAAGTAAAGTAGAGAGAAGTGAACGTTTCTGCCAAAGCCACAGTTAGTTAAGTAGCAATGTGAATTCAAATTCAGATCCATCCAGTTCCAAAGCCCACTGAGAATACATCCTGATCACAGCCCTTCTTCTGCAGTATGGTGTCTTCCCACTTCAAGTTTCTTTCTGCCTGTGTTGACCAGTATTAGCAGACAAAAATGCAAGATACCAATAAATTTAAAGTTCAAATAAACAATCATGTAACACGGGACATACTTAAACTGAATTAAAAAATAAATTATTACCTATCTGGCATTCAAATTTACCTAGGCATCTTGTATTTGGTTACCCTGTGTCTGGCAATAATAGTATATGCTGAAAATATCCCTTCTAAATACATAAACGTGTGCATATGAGGAAGTCATGGTAGAAAAAGAAAGGCGACACCAAAGTGCTCTGGGAGAGTAGTCCGCCATTATTGCAGGAGGGAGTGGAGCAATTCATGGTTAGGGTGAGAGCATGTGGGGCGGGGCTGCTTACAACACGTCAGCAGTCAGGAAGCAGAAGCAGATGGCTAGGACTGGGATCAGGTCTGGTCTATACCCCATAATGCCTGCCTCCCCACTTCCTCCAACTAGGCCCCCACCTCCTAAAGGGTCCACCACCTGCCAAAACAGCACCACCTGCTGGGAACCAAGCGTTCAAACACAGGTGCCTGGGGTGGGGGGGAAGACACATTCAAACCATAACGAGTTTCCCTTGTATCTCATTATGGCTGACCTTTGATCTTTACTTAAGATGTATTGAAAAAACATTTGCAAAGCCAAACATTCTTCAGCATGGCTGGAGAGCTTGCCTCTTACCAGAAACCGTATGTGCAGCATGAAGAAGTTCACTGTACACCTGCTACCCGAGGATGTAAGTCTGTGACTTGCAACACCACACGTCATAAATCACCACGAAACCTTTTACTCTCTGCAAGAACTGGAAAAGCTAGCATCTTCTGCAAATGCCAAGTTAGACTAATTTCCATCATTTTTATGTGTTCCCATCAAGGCTCTGTGTGTGTGTGTGTGTGTGTGTGTGTGTGTGTGTGTGTGTGTGTGTGTGTGTTTAGATAGTTGTAATTATACCTATGCAATTTTGTATCCTGCTTTTTCTGGTTTAAATGACCTCATTTACATTTGTCCCCGGTGGCTGTCAGGTCTAATTTACATGACTGCTCAGCTCTCCTTGGAGGTGTATGGCCATTGACTATACCATTCCCCTCACTGATGTTTGCTGCCTCTAAGTGGCTGTAGATGGTCCCTGGAAAGTGGCCCATGGAAGGCACGCTCCAGCCTTTAGTTTCTTCACCACACCCCACCAACGCCTCCAAGGGAAAACTCAAACAAGGAGGTTAAGGACCCATTTACTAAATGCACACTATGAGAAGATTTCAGGGAGAAAAAAAAGTGGGCTGGAGATGATTCCGCAGTTAAGGCACTTGCCTGCAAAGCCTAATGACCCAGGTTCAATTCCCCAGCACCCATGTAAAGCCAGCTACATAGGGTGGCTCATGTGTGAGTTTATTTGCAGGGGCTGGAGGCCCTGGTGCATCCATTCTCTCTCTCTCTCTCTCTCTCTCTCTCTCTCTCTCTCTCTCTCTCTCTCTCCCCTCTCTCTCCTTGCAAATAAATAAAAATAAACTTTTTTAAAGTGCTAACAAGCCCTACAAATGGCTTGTACTGAACATTTACATTTAAATTAAAGATTGTTAAACATGAAAATAAAAGTTCTAGAACCACCAGAGGCAGATTATGTGGACCCAGGCCTGGGTGAGAAGTTAGAAGGCAGATACTTCCTGTTCTGTGTGTTCCTGTGCCCTTTCCCCAGAACTCTTGTGGTAATAGGCAAGGCAATATGGATCCGGAGCAGTGGATTTAATGTCAATTCTTCATTGTCTTTGCATGTATGTTCATGTGTGGTCTGTATGGTGTGGTGTGGTATGTGCTTACTGTGTGCACTTGTGTATGCATGTGTATAAGCAGGTGTGTGCATGTGTGCATACAGGTATGTGCACATGTGTAAGCAGGTATGTGTAAGCAGGTGTGTGCACATGTGTGTGCACATGTGTAAGCAGGTTTGTGCACCTGTGTATGTAGGTGTGTGAGCCCTTGCATATGCATTGGGAGGCTACAGGAGAGCTCAAGTGTCCTTGTCTGTGGCTCACTACTGGGTTTCTTTGGGATGGAATCTCTTATTGACCCAAGCTGCCGTTTTTTACAGTCAGGCTAGCTGACCAGCAGCACCCAGAGATTCTCCCATCTCCGCTCCCCACAGGAATGGGCTTTCAGGCATGTGTGGCCATGTCCAGCTTTCACATCGATGCTGGTGCTCAATCTCAGGGCAATTCAACCCCTTCCAGGCCGTTAGGCTTGTGTGGCAAACAGACCCACTGAGCCATCTCATCAGAGTGCTTCGAAAAAAGTGACAGCTCAGCACTAAATGAGACCTCTTTCTCTATTACACCTCCGAGGCTCAGGGAATACTGCAGAGGAGAGGGCAGGAAGAACCGAAGAGTCAAAGGATGGGCAGGAGTGCTTAGAAGCTGTCTTCCAGGCAGGAACTGGCTGTGGCATTCATGACCTCACAGCGACAGTCATCACCTGCACAAGACCTGCACAGTACTGTGCCTACATTTCATCATAGCAGATAGAAGAGGGGAAAACAAAGACATAAAAAAGGTAGAGGAACTGGTTGGAAAGAAGAAGGAATTTGCTGGAAAGAGGACAAGGGAAGGGGTTAAAAGAAGAAGAGATCATGATCAAAATATGTACATGTGTCAAAATCATCAATAACAAAATTTTCAAAAGAATTGTCTAAGTTGAAATGTCAATAGTACCACTGCTCCAAAGCCCTGAAATAAAATCAGACTGTACAGGCAAGGAAGGGTTGGAAGATTGTGTCAGACTGAAGCCTGCATACTCAAAGCATTGTTCATTCCTAAAGTAGGGACTGCATGGGAGTCCATCCTCGGTCAAGGCCATGGCCTTCAGACCTGTTCATAGGTTCTTGGGTAGAGGCAGGGAAACCCAAACAGCTTCCTACTCTCCTCTTTCCTCCTACTTTGTCCTTAGCACTAAACCTGTATGCTTGTCTTTTTAAAAATGATAATGCAGGTCCCAGGGAGAGGTTCAATAAATGGGTGCTGTGTGTTCCAGGAGCTGCTCAGAGACCCTCTGTACATTGGCCTGAAACACGAGCGTGTGTGTGGGAAGGAATACGATGACTTGGTGGATGAGTTCATGGAGGCGGTGACAGAAAAGTAAGTGGGCCAAGCTGTCTCTTTTGGAGACGTCTCTCAAGAGAGACCATGTCTGGATCTGTGGAAGATGGCTTAGTGGGTAAAGTGCTTGCATGGATGAGTACCTGAGTTCAGATCCCCAGCAACCATGTAAAATGCATGGCGGGGCATGCCAGTAATCATGGTGCTGGGGAAGTGAGGACAGGAAGATCCCCAAGAGAGGACTTGCTGGTTTGATAGTCCACCAAATCAAGTTCAGTGGGAGATCCTCTCTCAAAAAGAATAAGGTGGAAGACACTCAAAGTCAATCTCTGGCCTTCAGCCTTGTCATGGTTTGATCCAGGTGTCCTCCACAAACAAATGAATGTGTTCTGGGTAATCGATCCTCAGCTGATGGCAGTTAGGGAATTACAACCTCACTAGAGCTGTGTTTTTGGGGGCGGGCTTTTGGGGTTATAAGCCAGCTTCCCCTTGCCAGTATTTGGCACACCATCCTGCCACTATTTCCAGTGCTGTGGTGAAGGTGATGTCCACCCCTCTGCTCATGCCATCGTTTTCCCTGCCAGGATGGAGTCTCCCCTCAAGTCCGTAAGCCAAATAAACCCATTCCTCCACAAGCCACTTTTGTTTGGGTTCTTTTTGCGCAGTAACTAGAAAGCTGACTGCAACAAGCCTCATGCACACACATGCACTCACAGACATGTGAATGTGAATACAGACATGTGCGCATACCACACACATATGAACACAGCTGAAGTCAACGTTGGTTCAGACAGAATCACAAAAGCAGCAATAGATAAATAGTAGATATATGCCTGATAGTTCCCATTGGTATCATGCATTTGAAATACTAGAAACTGACAAGTCTCGGTCGCTGAAAAAAATCTTTGGGAAGACTCTGTGATCTGGAGGTTTTTAAGTACCTCTGGCTCCAGGAGAAAACCCTTCTTTGTTTAAACTGTTTTGCATCATTGGCATGGATAGAAATGCTGCAAGGGGGAAAATAAAGATGTCGACCTCTGATAAAATGGCTCTGGAAGGCAGCTTGCCAGATTTACACTGGTTTTCCACATCTATGTGACGATGGTGCTGAAGCCACTTCACAATACTTGGGCTCTGGCTCTTCTAAATTGATGAGATGCCATATCTTCACTTTGGTGCATGATATTGGCGGTTCTACCACCCTCTCCTGCCCCTCCTGTCAGCCATCAAGGCCACCCCTCCCCTGAGCAGGGCTGGTATGCTACCAGGAGCAAGTTCTGGTAATACTCCATCCCTGTGAGTTGGACAAGCCAGAACTTCAGTGGCTCCGTGGACCTGTGAAGACAAAAGAAATCCTCTTGTTCTTTGAAAAAAGAAAAGCTGAGATGAGGCGGATCTGGCAGAAAAGAGGAAATCAGTGCTGGTTGTGAATGTTCTTGAGTCAGCCAGAGGAACAGGGATCAAGGGCACCCCTGGGAGAGCTCAGTGCACCCTGGGGAGCTCAGTTTATGAAGCACAGGAACCATCCACAGGGATGGAAGAGGTAAGGATTTTGCCAAGAAATAAAGAAGTTGGGACAGTTTCAATGTTGTCTCAAAGGTCTAGATTGAGGAAGAAGGGACAGAAGCATGTGGAGGAGCCAGATGAGGGCCGGGGCATGTAAGAGACCGGAGAATAGGCAATGCATTAATGGACGGTAAGTCCTGCTGGAACCTGGGAGTTGTTGAGTTGGGTCCTAAGTGGAATGAACTGGACAAAAGAAGAGTGGTGATACAAAAGTTAGATGTTTGCATCTGAGATTCTCGAGGAAATGTCAACATTGGGATATGGCCACCAATGAACCTAATTCAAGGGTCATGTGCATGAGCAAGGGCATGGCATCTAGAACAAGGGAGAAGAGTGCCCACTTCATCCCTCCCCTGTCAGACCTTCCTGAGTGCCACATTCAAGTCCAGTCAAAACACACTGAGGGTCATAAATTACCTGAAGAACAATAACCGTGACAGTGCAGGAAATGAAAGGCTTAATTATGTGGAGAAAAGACTCCAGCTGCTCTGTCTGTATCAAGGCTATAGTACTACTTCCAGACACCTGAAACCTATTCTTCCAGAAGAACTGGACTTGTTCCTCTATAACCAATGTGGAATGAACTGGTGGATTGCCCATGGAGGTACCAAATAAACCCATAATACACTGAGCCCTGTGGGAATGAGCAACCTGTCACAGAAGGAACTCCAGGTTAGCTGAGGTCAGATGTAGCTTGTTGGGAGTTATATTAAGAGTTCAAGTATCAGATGCTCTTTAACACGCTTCCCCATTGTTGTCAACTTTCTTGTTGCTGCGACAAAGAACCCAACAAAAAGCAGTTTGTGGAGGAATGGGTTATTTTGGCTTACTGACTGGAGGGGAAGCTCCGTGGTGGTAAGGAAAACAACAGTATGAGTAGAAGGTGGACATCACCTCCACCACAGCTCCAGAAACAGCAGCAGGAAGGTGTGCCAAACACTGGCAAGGGGAAGCTGGCTGTAACACCATAAAAGCCCTCCCCCAACAGCACACCTCCAACAAGGTTCCAAAATTGCCATCAGCTGGGAATCAAGAATTCAGAACACATATCTGTGGGAGACACCTAGATCAAACCATTACAATCTGCCCCTGGTACCCACAAACCAATGCTCATACATGATGCAAAATGCAATGTCTTCAGCTCAACTCCAAAAGTCCCCACAGTTTTCATCAATCCCGATGATAATCAAACATCTTTCAACTGAGCCATAATACAAAAAAATTACCAAATGGCACAGAACATTCATACTGCAAAGCATGGCATTGGGCATCAGTAAAGGCAGATTGAACCAATACAAGATTTAAAACAGACAGAGCAATCATCAAATTCTCAACCCAATCCAGTGATTGGTCTCTTGGAGTTCCAATTCCACCCCTCCAGCTTGGCTACTCACAGTCTAGGAAAACTCCATCCCGTGCTGGCAGCTCTCTTTGGCAGACATCCTTCAGTCCTGGCATTTCACTGGGTCTCTATTGCAACCCACGGTTCACCCTCCTGGCTCCACACAGCCAATCCAACCCACCTGCTTCACACTGCTGATGGCCATTTCCAAAAGCAAACCTATGTTGCAAATCCAGTGACCCTCTCTTCCTGCATTTATTATACTCCATAGAACCTGGTGGGTTACCAATTTGTTAATCCGGGGGGAGGGGAGCCAACTTTGAAGAGCAGGAAAACTTTAACATTCAGGGCACCTATTTCAAAAGAGTCGGTATTCTTCCTGCTGTCCCAGTACAGATCACCTGGCCCAATCTCAATGGTTGTCATCTCTCAATTGTAGCTGAACAGACAGTAGTTTGGGCCCAAAGATTTCTTTTCTTTCTGCGCCATCTCCATCTGCTCACACCAGTCCATTTCCATGCCCTGCACAGGTTCTCAGGACACAGACAGGCAGAACGCAGCAAGCTCTCACAAACCACTCTGGCATAGTCCCAACAAGTTCTTTCTCACCCTCATAAGCCAAACCTCACAGTCCACAGTTCTTACTGCATTCAGGTCTTTTGACTCTGACCAGAATGGTCCATCAAGCTGAACTCACAGCACTGCAAGGCATCTCTTAGGACGAGGTTTCAGGTCCTTCCACATTCATTCTGCAAATCAGTTCCAAAAGGCCAAAGCCACAGAATCAGGGTTCTAGCATCTACAACAGACCCCACTATTAGTACCAAATCTGTTGTAGTCAACCTTCTTGTTGCTGTGACAAAGAACCTGACTAATGCATTTTGTGAAGGAATGGGTTTATTTTGGCTCAATGACTGGAGGGGAAGCTCCCTTATGGCAAGGAAAATGACCGTATAAGCAGAAGGTGAATATCACCTCTGCCACAGCACTGTAAAAAGTGGCAGGAAGGTATGCCTAGCACTTGCAAAGGGAAACTGGCTGTAACACCCATAAGCCACCCCCAACAACACACCTCCAAGGTTCCAAAATTGCCATCAGCTGGGGATCAAGCATTCAGAACACACATGTTTGTGGGGATAGCTAGATCAAGCCACCACACCCATTATTCTATTCTGACCTCTTAAGAACCCTATGTGGTTGGTATTATTATTCCCACTCTTATGGAAGAGGAGGCTGAGGCCCTGAAAGACCAAATGCTTCCGCTCACCAAGTACCTTACAGGACTGTGAGGTAAACCCAGTCTGCTCAACTCTGTGTCTGGACGGACTACTTTCTACAATGCTTAGTTACCTGAAAGAAGAAAATCAAATTGGCTTGGGAGCCTGTTTTTAGCTTCCTGTTTCCAGGGCCCATGGCTTATCTAATGAGTCAGTAGTCATTCCATGATTCCCCAAAGAGAAGTCTTGCTATGCGTGTGAGAAGGTTAAATAAACGAGGATGTAAGAGGCTCTTCAACTCATCATCAAAATCAGTTCACAGTTCCCCAGACACACGCAGGCAGTGCAGAATGAACCCTCGGGGAGGGGTGTGCGTCAGCCAACAGGAATGTGTCCAGAAGAGAAAAGATGATGGATTGACAGTCTGTTGTTGTGACTTTCTAACAAGATAAAGCAGATGTTTTCATGGATACTGTGGGTGGAGGATGCGCTGGTCTCGCAGGTGTTCTTAGGGCTATAGTTCCCCAGATGGAATGCCTGGCCTAGGGGTGAGTCAGAAGTCCTGCAGCCAAACACAATGTATTTTAAAGAAAGAACCTTGGAAAAGAGTGACTCCTACCTTCAACATCCTCCTCTCTCTGCCCAAACATCCTGCTCATAAAAAGCTCCGTCATTTTACCCTTCCCAGTATGTCTTGAGATTTTTTTTTTTTGGTTTGTCTAAAGGAAAAAAAAACTTACTCTGACTCGTAGTTTATCCTGGAGATTGGCCACTGAGGAAGAAACACCAGGGCAAAAGGAGTTTCCATCTGACTCCATGAAGTGGGTGTGTCCTCGTTGGAGTGTCCTCCTCCTAGATGAGATGCCATAGCAACCACTTGGCATGCCTCCCAACCTTTCCTCTGTCCTCCTGTGCGGTGGGACCTGGATCAATAAATATATCAAGTACCACCACGTCCTGGTGGTGCGCAGAGCAATGGTGATCTTTTAGGTTGCTTATCTCTGTTACTGGGAATTGTCTGTTCTAAGTTTGCACCTAGAACCCCGGCTCTCCCTCATCATTGGTCTGGGTTGGACAGATGTTTGATGTAACCAGCAGCTTTAGCCTTTAGGCAGGCCAGGAAAGAAAACTGCTTGCTTTTTCTCTCACTCTAAATTCCCCAAAACACTGAACATGTAGATTCTTAAGCTGCTGAGGTTGTAGTAATAAAGATGGAAGTGATAATAATGAAAGAAATTTGAAAAAAAAGAAGTCATCTACTTTCTAGATCCAGGAAAGGAAAGTCTATTTTTCTTTCTCTGTGTTCTCTCTCTCTCTTCTCGTCTCTCTCTCTCTCTCTCTCTCTCAATACATAGTCACACACACACACACACACACACACACACACACACACACACACACACAGGTTTACACCATAGTGGAAGTCATTATTTTACTACTAATCATCTTTGTAGATAAGTTCTAGTGTTCAAAGAAATCTAAGCAGCCCTGGATCTCTTATTCCTGGAGCCCATTCTTGCATAAGCCCACCACTTAATGCTACCTTTCAACCCTGTTGTATACCCCTCCCCTACCGAAGCCAGCCCGCATGATCCACTATGTGGTCCCAGTGCCCTTCAGCCTAGGTGGGACTCCCCATTAACACCTCCCTCTGTGTCTCATTTCCTTCTGAGAGAATACAGACTCCCACCTCCTAAACCACAGGTGTCTTGGGTGGAAGCCTGGACATCTGTTTTTGAAGATTCCCTGTGACTGATAGAACGGAACAAAGACTGAGGTTTGTGAAACTGATATTCTTCACCTCACAAGGATACATCTGTTGAGCATGCCCAGTTCTTTATACCTTTAGAATCAGGCTACAAGCTAAGGGGAGGATTTAGGAACCAGCGCAGACTTTCCACAAATTTTTCATCAGGGACCTACATAAGGAAAGATCAGAAGGTTAACCTCTTGTGGTGGTCTCTCTGAATGAAACCTCTGTAATCCAGACAGCTGCTTCTAGTCTAGAAACCACCCTAGCAAGTTTGTCCCCACTGGTTCTGCAGGAATCCCCTGCGCCCTGAAGAACTTGCTTTCATACCTGGCAGCGGTGCATTTCCACATGTAGAGAAAGCACTCGCACATCTGGGCGCCCAGGCTCCAGAGATGCATCACAGTGGAATCAGGCCTGATTCTCTGGCTTCAGCGCTGAGTTTGGAAAGAGGAAATGGCAGAACAAATGAGTTGTGAGGGGGCGCCATGGTCAGGGAATTTTTTTTTTCAGACAATCCCATCATGAGCCCACCTCTTGTCTATTTTTTTAATTTGACTTTTCTTTTACTTCTTTTATTTCTTTATTGATTCATTTATTTTGTTTTTCCAGGTAGGGTCTCATTCTAGCCCAGGCTGACCTGGAATTTACTATGTAGTCTCAGGATGGCCTTGAACTCAAGGAGATCCTCCTACCTCTGCCTCCCGAATGCTGGGATTAAAATGTTTATGGAAAATCCCTGTAGGAAGGACTGCACTTTGCTGGCAGAGGGGTTACTGCCTCCAGAACCACATGAGCTGAGCTTTATTTTCCACATTAGGTGAGCAAACTCATTACAGAAGCTCTGAGAATGGAGCAGCACAAACAAATAATGCCTAACCATGCATTCCTGGGGGTTTGCAGAATGACTGTGGGCCTCCCACTCTGCCAGGCACTGTCATGAGATTCAAAAGAAACAAAATGACAGAGATCGTGCACTTGAGAATTTTACAGCTGAAAGGACAAAAGGAGAAAATAAAGTTCTGATATTCAGCATCAGGAGAAAATGGATGTTCTAGCTCCGAAAGACAGAGCAATCTTCCTTTTCCTCAGACTTTTTTCCTATCCCAGCTCTTGACTGTCTAGATGGTCCTGCACACATTGAGTGAGTATAAATCATCCTTCGTCCACTGATTCAAATTACAATTTTTTCTGGACGCCACACCCTCACAGATAAAATCAGAAGTATTATTTTAGCCTCTGGGTCTTCTTTTCCTCCTGTATGTTGACACCTAACATTAACCATTACACTATCTGTAAACCTTGAAACCAGACAGAAGGTTATAATTACTAGGGTTTAAAGCAGAAAATTTTCAGTCATCTAATTAATCCACTGGCTTTGAAACCAAGCCACCCTGATCCCAGAGCTCTAAATGTGTCCAATAAGGAATCTAGAAATCCATCAACTATGAGATTTAAACTATTTGAAGAAATACATTCTTGTTCTTAATTGCTTTCTTTATCAAGTATCAGATTTCTGCTCAATAATTCATTTAAGAATTCTGCTACAATTGTTTAAAATTTACCAATCCACCCAATAATTGATTTGATACTTGATGCAGTAATCAATAGAAGCTATGGAAGGTTCCTAAGCAATGAAAGGATGTGGGGAGAGATGAGAAGCAGAACATAGCATTGCCCAAACTCAAACTCTATTCAACCTAGGGAAATCTACCTAGACTGGCCTGAAACTCCCTGTTTTCAATCCTGTGGGATGAATATTTCATTTATTAATTATTCATACAATGGGGCATCTCACCCATAACATTTGAGTGGGTATTTCAGGGATTTATTGTTGTTCTGTGTGTGTACACACATGTGTGTGGGGGGGGTGAGCGCTTGTGTGTGTGTGTGTGTGTGTCTGTGTGTCTGTGTTTCACTGTAATCTTTCAGTCTGAGAAGCAAAGTTTTGCCCAGACTATTGTAGAAGTCAGGAGGAAATGATCTCCAAAGATCATTCCTACCCTGAGTCCTAGAACTCAGTAATGTCTCTCAGACTGGTAGTCCCTAGGAAACACAGCTTAAGTCTTGATAGCCTACGGGATGTGGGGAGGGTGGGGCTAGTGGTCGAGTGGGTGCATAGGGCAAAAACCTTTACTAAGAGATCAATCCGTTAGAAAGGACTGAGGGCTAGGGGCTTCTACGTCGCAGAAGCTGGGAGGAGCTCACTGTGGCTTGTATGACCTAAAGAAGCAGAACTGTTTCCAGTCTCAGCTTGGCATGGCTAATTGTTGACAGTCTGTCCCTTACATGTTCCCATCAGAATAGGAGTCAGATACTACGTGGTGACATTCCCTGCCTGCAAGGAATCTGTCTTGGGCCATAGAAAGGGTTGGGAGAGTATTACAAAATATCAGCTGTCACCAACTCTCTAGGACTGGCTGGCTTTCATTGTGGCCAAGCAGACTGAACAGTGGAGAGGACTTGCAGTGTGTTAGTTAAGGTCCAGCCTCAGGACAAAAGCCAAAATGTACTTGAAGAAACTCACTGGCCAGATGGACTTGGTGACACAGGCTGGCTGTTTACTTTTCATTTACTCTCAGCAGCCTGATTTTATCCCTTAGCTTCAAGAATAAGAACAAAATTGGGTTCAGGCCTGAAATGTCCAGATTACGGCAAAGGAGATGATGTTTTTGTGAATGTGTGAAGGGGCCTGGGGATTCCGATTTTCCTTAATGGATTAAGAAATTAACTATGGCTCTTAATTGTTTACCATGTGCAAACATTGATGAAGCACTTCATGCACTATTAATTAATCTAGTTCTAAAAGCACTTATTACCTTCATTTTAGGAGGTGAGGAAACTGAAGATTATAAAGGGTAATTGTCTCCCTATTGCAGGAGACCCCATGTAGACCTCACCTACTAACTAACTCTGGTTGTTAAAGGCATGAGTTGTCGAGGTAGATTGCCTAAGTTTGTACACTTTTTAATAGCTACTTATAAACATACTATTTAACTTGCCAGGCCCTCATTTTTTTTACCCTTTCTTTTTATTGTCCATAATGAGTTACATTGTTTAGTGGGCCAACAATGAGTTGTTATCCCCAATTCCTCATTGCCCCTACTCCCCATCCCCAGTCAGCTGGATATCCTCCTCTGGATCAGTCTTCGTGGTAGGGGACCATGGATAGCCTAGTATCCAGCCGGGTTCTCCTGACCCAAGTGTGTTGTTACTGAGGGGTACCATGCCTCTGGATAGTCTCCCCCACCACAGCTCTCACAATCTTTCTGCCCCCTCTTCTGCTCAGTTCCCTGAGTCATGGTGGGTGAGTATTAAGGCTGCTTTAATGTTGTGAGCTTAGGGGTTTTTGTGTCAAGAATCGTTGGTTTCTGTCTCACTGGCTTATCCTGTGTTGATTGAATGGCTGTGGCTGTGGGTCCCTTGTTCATCCTGTCATTCTCTGCAGGGTTCCCTATGGATCCTCCACAATATGACTGTGGTGGCTCATCTCTTGCCAGGATCTCAGCTTTCTGCCTGCGGTCAGTTGGTAGGGTTATGTGGGCCACAGCTCTCTTGCTGCATCCTGAAAAATACAAACACAATCTCCATCGGAGAGTGAGATCAGTATCAGTTTACAAATATACACCATTCTGGATTACCTAGCTTCTATTTTTAGTAGCCTCCCCATCAGTCGCTCGCATAGTGCATCTTTTCTTGTGAGCCCAAGAGTACGGGATCCGGTGCATATCGCCCTGAATCCCCAGTTCCAATCAAGGGTTCCCCCTCACTGAGTGGAATATTTGGCCAAATTTAATAGCTGTTGATTGTCTCCCCCAGGCCCAGGCTCCTCCATTGCACAAGTGCTCCTTTCTTGGTTTGCTGTTCTCTCCCAGTAGGAGGTGTGGTCAGCCTACTCATGGCCGCAGACTGTGTTTCATGCCAATGGTCTGTTTACTCCAGCTGTCATTATCTGCTTCCCCTGGCAGCTTGTGTAGTGCCTTCCAGCACTGCACTAACTGCCATTTTGGGGTTGGTTACCATTCCAGACCTCGAAGGGTCTCTCGATGCTGATCGATGGCATTCTGTGGTTTCTTCAGCAATAGGGTTTTGCCTCAGGCCTGGGGAGGGCGTTCAAGAGCTTTGGCAGAATTCTGTCTTGTTTTTGGAACCTCATGGTTCACTTTGGTCAACAGCTCAGTGAGGGAAGGAACTGGTGGCTGGGACCTGGGGGTGTCAGACTGCTCAATTATTCACAGGCTTAGACATTCTCCCCTACTACTCATGGACCAGGCCCTCATTTTTTTTTATCTCTACAAGGCATTTTCAATACCTAGCTATTAGAATGCTTATGCCAGATAGATGAAACCGTCTACATATAAATCTACATATCATATAGGACAAAATTAGAGGTTCTGATTTTTCTCAATGGGTTGAGTTATTTTCCTGAATGATAGCAAGCCACATTTTCTATTATCATTGTTGTTGATCAATTTCCAGAGACCCTTGCCTTTGAGCAGGGTCCAGCAGCGTCCACATCCATGCATCTATGATTAGGTTAGTACATCCATCACTGCCTTCTGTAGGACTCCCCATTCATTCTCTTCACTCCAACATGAGTTTCTCTCTGTCCAAAGCTGAACTTCACAAGGAAAAATCAATCAAAAGCAAGAAAGATAGTCCTAGGTAAAAGCCACCTCCACATTAGACATCCAGTATGTGCATTTAGTAAAGCTTCTTTCCCCCCACACACACACACCCCTCATACCTAGGGGAACACACTGCGCACATCTATGTATGCCTGGGCCATAGGGTCGTGAGTCCATGGAGGTGAGGTCTTCTCATATCTTCCAAGGTTGCTTCAACTCAGTGTTACTTGGGCCTCACAGACCCAACATTGAAAGGATTGGCCACTTGCATCCCACACTTTTTCTCAGGCACATCACAGTTGCTGAGCCTTCTTACTTGCTCACTCTCCAGCTTCGAAGCCCTTGCAGTTTCATTTCCATTGCTGTTTTTTCCTCATTTAGGCTCAGAGATGAGTCCATGCATGGGCAGGGTTCATGTTAAGGCCTGTAAAAGAAAGAATATCAAAAAATAAAAATAAAAGAAAGAAAGAAAGAAAGAAAGAAAGAAAGAAAGAAAGAAAGAAAGAAAGAAAGAAAGAAAGAAAGAAAGAAAGAAAGAAAGAAAGAAAGAAAGAATATCGCAGTGGAGTTCTGCCAGCAACTGGGAACCTCACATGGCTGTACCTGCTCCCTCCATGAAGAAGACATCAGCTATGATCACCAACCCAGAGAAATGGTAAAAGCTCGTGGGAAGAAAAGACATGGAAAAGAATCGGAGAAACAAAACAAGCCTTGAACACATGCGGACTGGGGATCCACATTTGTAATATACACATGGAGCAAAGATTCCTGTTAAGAAATGAATATATGATATTGTCCCTTGATGATGATAGTACTGGGGAACCTGGCAAAAGGAAAGCTAATATTTGTCTTTGAGGACACTCCCATCACCCATGCTGTGTGGAATTCAGCTTTCAGTGAGAATGCATGCATGGCTCACAACAGGCCCCAAGGAAAAGATCCAGAGTAGGAAAACCAAACACACAGCCAGTAGAATTAGAAAGCCAAGGGAAAAAAAATTCTGAAATCATAAAGTAGTTCTGCTTAAACTTATATTTTTTCTTTTTTAAATATCTGTATTATGAATAATTATATACATTGTATGAGCAAATCTTGTGAATGTGTCCCCGTTTCCCTCCTCTCTGTCCCTACCCACTGGAGTCCTTCCTCAGTGTGCATACTGAATCTGTCCATAGGTTAGGGGATTATGAACTGTACCAGAGAGAGCCAGTTTTTCATTTTTTTTCCTTCCCCTGTGTGTATTGTTGCTGAGGGGGGATGTCTCTGGATGTTCTCCCCCATCATGGCTTTTACATTCTTTCTGCCCCCTCTTCTGCTCAGTTCCCTGAGTCATAGTGGGTGAGTTTTGAGTCTGCTTTATTGTTGAGATCTTAAGTATCTCTGGATCTTTGCCCTGGGTTGTGTTGGGTATCCTTGGTGTCTGTCTCCATTGACCTTTCATGGGTTATCTGACTTGCTGTGGTGATTGGTCTCCAGTTTGTCTTGTCACTTTCTTGTAGGTTTCATTTGGGCCCTGTGTAATGACTAGGTGTGGCTTGTCTCCTGGCAGGATGTCAGCCATCATCCAATGTCTTGTTAGTGGAATTGAGTTGTCCCTGGATCTCTCACTGTCTTCTGAAAAATACAAACAGAATCTCCATCAGAGAGTGAGATCAACATAGGTTAAATGAGACAACATTGCTCTTTTGGCTAGCTCCTAATGAGTGTAGCCTCTCTGTAGTTTTCTGGCAGTGAGAATTTCCCCTAGGAGCCCAAGATCTTGGTCCCCTTAAGATTATGCTGTGGATCCCAGTTCCAGTTAAGGGTTCCTTGTCACTAAGCGGATCTCTTAGCCAATCTTTAAACCGTTGATTACCCTCCTTGGTTCAGTGCCACTATTGCACAGATGAGCATTTCTTCACTTGCTGGTCTTTTCCATACAGCCGTGTGTTCAGCATTCTGTAACAACTGTCTATATTATCTATCAGTGATCTCTTTATTTCAAGAATTAAGCTATAAGCAAAGTACACAATGTTGTGAAAATAAAAGGCCGGCATATTTGAAAAATAACCACATGATGCATGTTCAAGTGAACAGGCTATGGAAATCCAGGCGTGTGCACTGGTGTCATGGCAAGATACTATCAAAAACTCCAAATGCACAAAACAAATCAAATTTATTAGTCAGGTGTGGTGTCACATGACTTTAGTTCCATCATTCAGAGGGCTGACGAAGGAGGATCTCTGTGAGTTCCAGGTTGGCCAGGGGTTGGGTTAGACCCTGCCTCAAAAAATAAAAATAAAAAAATAATCCCCAAAAGTTATATAAAGAAAAATTTATCTGGATGTACACACACCAAATTGTTAATAGTGGTTATAATTAAAGGGTGAGATTTCCAGGTATTTTTGCTTTGTAAATCATTCATTTTTTCTTTCACTCATTCGTGATTATTTATATGCAAATATTTCTTTTGGAACTAGTAAAGGTGAGTTCTTTGAAAAAGAAAAAGGCTAAATGATAAGCAGGCAAGCATCCTACCCTTTGCCCTCTCTGTGAACGGGTTCTGGACCAACCTAGGCTCCTATACACTATAACAAGTTCACCAACCTTAACTCTTAGTAATCTCCACAATCCTATGGTAGTCAGCTCTCCATCACTACAATGAAATACCTGCAATAAATTCTAAAGAGGAAAATTTTCTTTAGATCATACATAGTTTGGAGGTTCTAGTCCAAGAGAAGGCAGGTCCCTGCTTTGGGCCTCTGGTGAGAGTATCATGTGGGAATGGCAGGAAGCATGGGGTGATTCAAATCAGAAACAAATGACATGTCTCATGACCAAAAGGGAAGATGGACCAGGTCCCAAGATCTCCTTGGAGGGCACATGCCCAATAAGCTGAGGATGTACCATAAGACCCTCCTCTTGAAGGTCCATAGCAGCTGCCAATTGTGCCACTCTGGAGACTAAACCTCTCACACATGGGCAACATTCATCCAAACTATAGTAAACTATATTCAGTAGATGCAGTCAATGTCTTGTCCCACTAATCTATGAGTTCCAGGGAGGGGTCTTTGTCTTTTCTGTCTAATGCTGTGTCTCCAGCATCCAGAGCAATGCCTGCTGCAGTATGGGTTCTCAGGATTTACTGAATGAATGCATGCTCGACAAGAGACCTGAGGCACAGGGAGATTAAGGACAGTGCTCAAGATCACACCTTCACTAAATAGTAGAGCCAGGTTGTGAACGTAGATACCCTAATTCAAGAAATCTGCTAACTAGATATTCCCAATTTCTATCCTATCACATGAAAAAAAGAAGTCCAGCATACTCCAGACACCTTAATATAGCAGAGAAGGAAGATAAACAAGCCCACTTACCGACTCATGTTTTCTCTATCTCATTCAAGGGCAAAGCTAGTGCCTACCTATCCTCACCATACGGGCACTGTGCAGGGACCAGCCATCATTTACCATTTTCACAACACTCTAGACTCCAGTGGTGAATGAGGTATCGTCTTAATTCATCACATCCGGGTTAGTGAACTGGCTCTTTCTGGTTCTTGCTTGACCATTTACAGGCCAGTTGTCCAGTTGCCCCATCATTCACAAGAACTGGGAAACCTCCAGGGTTTTCAACAAACCTTAGACCCCAGCCAGACCCCACCCCAGAGAATAGCCGAGGCATGTGTGCCCCAAGCTTCTCGTGCTGTTTTTAAAGACACATAAACAAGGGAAAGCCCCTAAGCTTATGGCATGCAGACCACAATGAACATTTAGGCGTTTTACTTTAATTTTAAAATATTGTAAAAAGATAGCTGTCATGGTTTGATCCAAGTGTCCCCCACAAACAATGAATGAATGAATGTGTTCTGGGTAATGAGGTCCTCAGCTGATGGCAGTTTGGATTTACAACCTCACTAGATCTGTGTTGTTGGGGCAGGCTTATGGGGGTTATAAGCCAGATCCCCCTTGCCAGTATTTGGCACACCTTCCTGCCACTATTTGCAGAGGCGATGTCCACCCCTCTGCTCATGCCATCGTTTTCCCTACCAGGATGGAATCTCACCTCGAGTCTGTAAGCCAAATAAACCCATTTCTCCACAAACCGCTTTAGTTTGGGTTCTTTCAGCACAGCAACTAGAATGCTGACTGCAACACTAACTGTTAGCTTTAAGGCCTGATTGTAACGCCTCAAGGGGGTGGTCCTATTCTGTACCCACAAGCAACAGCAGGCACAGCCACTGTTTGGTATTTCCATGGGCACTGATTATTGTATAGACCCTGAACTACCCTGCAAACTCCCAGCTGGGAAAGTGTTCTCTTAATGTGATGCACAGTGCTGGCAACTTCAATCCTTGGAGATAAAGGAGGAGGTGTCAGGTGTTATGATCACAAAGGTGCTTTGCCACTGGAAGAGGACAGTGTGGTTCCAAAGGATGCCAATATCATCCTGATATCATACAGAACGTGCAGACTGAGACCTGTGAAAAGAACTGTTCGCTGCCATTCATTCACTCATTCGCACATTCATTCATTTGTTCAATAACTATTTATTGAGCCAGACAAGAAAGTAAGTATTCAGTAGCATGCTCGGTCCTCCAACATTGGCCTCTGAGGTAGACTTGTCAAGCACAGAGGAAGGAAAGGCTTAGATAAACCTTGCTCTTCAGCTGCCATGCTATACAGTGAAGAATAAGATGCCACCTGTGCCTGCCAGGACTCTGTCTACTACCTGCTTTGATCCATTGCGTTCCATGGACTAGTATTTTTTCCTTCTTCCCTTCCCTAACTCCGGCTTACTTGGATGCTGAAGACCTTGGTTTTCCCCACATTACCATCCTCATCCTCAGATCAAAGGTCTCATCACAGCCAGTGCAATGAGAGAGGCTTGAACTCGAGGAGGATCAAGATACAATTGCATCACAGACTGCGGTGCACAGCAGAGCCCCTGAACAGAGCCATACAGCTCATCAGAAGGGCTTTGTGCAGGACACCCGTGGCCTCATCATGATTGGACATATCCATTCTATGCAGAAACATGAACTGGCACCATTGAACCCCAAGCCAACCAGGGATGGTGTCTGAGAGGACAAGAGCTTTAGGAACAAGAGTTGCAGAAGTGAGTTGCTATACCCTCACGTTTGTCCACTGACCTTTGAGAGGTTGGAGGTCAACAGATCATTCACCATCCTCTTCCCGGCCCTAGGATTACTGGCGCCATGTGTGTGCCTGCCCAGGAATTCAGACAAACAGGGAAATTCAGGAGGAAATCCAACTCTTCCTGAAGTATTTTCTGTCTGGCCTGGACCTGAGGTCAGAACAACGACTAAGAAATGGGCACCTTATCCTGGGACATTTAATTGGAAATTGCTGCTTCCTGTAACTGTAGCCAGCTGATGGGGTTTTCCCTACTGAGACCAAAATGCCAGTCCCCAGAGCCTGGGAGTCCGCCAGTCTGGCTTCCAGGCAGGCACCCCAGGGAATTTCCTAGTCTGGGAGCTGGAAAGGGAAGGGCCTTAAAGTCCTTCCTCACACCCAAAGATGGAATCCCTTCCATGAGTTCCTCACCAAATGGAGCCACAGTGACCGGAGAATCACCTCCAGTAACCAGCAGCCTCTGGCCATCAGTGTTTGAAAGCTATGCCTTATATGACACTCAAATCTGGGTCTAGTTTCCTTTCCTGGCTATACTTTTCTTCCTTCAAGGCAACACAAAAAGAAGTCAGCTTAATCCCCAGCCCAAAATGGTCCTTCATTTATACCACTGTACCCCATTCTACATGGCCTTCTCTTGGTCAGCTCAGTAGTTCTATAAAGCCATGGTTTCCAGCTTCCTTGCCTATCAGTTAGTTTTCCTGTCATCCTTGTCAGCTCCTCTCCAGTCCCTACCTCCCACAGCTGCTCTCATCCCCTAATGAATCATTCTATCACACGGATCTGGGAGTGAGTGGTAGTATGATAGCTAATGTCTCTCCCATGATATCCCAGCTCATCTCCACTTCCAGCTGGGCTCTAGCTCCCACCTCCTCCCAGCTGTTGAAGATCTTTCCCTTCCTCTCCTCCCTCATCCTTCATCCATCATCTTTTATCTCTCCTACAACCTGCCTCCTTTATTCCATGGATACACCTTTCGTTTCCAAAACAAATCCATCCTCCAATCCTTTATCCCCCAATGGCTATTCCTCTCCCCCTACTTCATAGCTAAATTTCTTAAAATCCATAACCACTGACATTCCTCCCCCTTCCACTTTACAGATTAACCCCACGCAGTATGGTTTAACACTCCACAGAACTCATCTACAAAGATCACCTGTGATTTCCTATTAAGCAGTGACTCAAATAGCCACTCCTTGATTCCCACATGGGTCCTGTGTCAGCTTCTCTGTAAACCACCTTCCACTTCCTTCCTTGGTTGGACTCTCTTCCAGCACGTGTTTCTGGACCCTGCTGCCTCCTCTCCATGCACACCCCACACAAGGACCCTCATTCAGTCCTATGAATTGAACTCCTCACAGTGTCCCATGCTGAATGCCTCTCTCTCTCCTGAATCCTCATGCACACATAGCCTTCTGCTTCGTGGACATGTCCATTCAAATGCCACACAGGCCAAGCCTGTCTTATCTAGTAAATTTATCTAGTAAGGACCCTCAGTGTCCCATGGCCTTACACCAGAACCTCAGCACTTCTTACTGTGATCAGAGCTGCCCTGTTCCCAGTGTGTCCTCTCAGCTCTCCACCCATCACCCACTCTGCTGCCAAAAGGAATTTGAAATACATATCACCTTCCTGATCAAGCCTCTCAGTGGGTTCCCACTGCCCTCCAGAGTGTTTAGGCTCTTCATACAGACATTTTTATTAATAAGGAGAAATGGTGTAAGTACAAGTCTTGGGTTGGTCCCCCTATTTCCCTCTTCCCAGGCCACTGGGAAGTATTCCACTGAGAAACCCCCTCAATGGGATGGAGGACTATGAGTTTTATACAGGCATTTTGAGATATTACTCAGCCTTACTTCCCCCACCCCCCTCCACTTTCCCAAGCGGAAGCTCCTGTGATTTTTCTGTAGATCCAAGAAGACCCCCTGCTATCCTCCGTGTGCGTATGACATTTCCTCTGCCTGAGACCCTTCTCATGTTCCCCTATCCACACCCATTCAGTCTGGGATCTCAGGCTTTTCCTTCAAGCTCCACCTCTGTCCTCCTGGTACAAATCTTCATTATTACTCTTGTGTAACAATTACTTTTTTCTTTTGCACCCTTTGAACTGTGAGGTATTTGTATTCTGGCAAATCGGGCAGTTTCATTATTCATAGTGGACATAGTAGATGCTTCAAGCTCTTCATAGAGTTGAATTTTTATACCATACCTAGTATAGTTCTGGGCATATAGAATACCTTGCCCAGTGCATTTCTTTAATTGAACTGGAAAAAAATGTCAGTAATTGAATGTCATGCAATGTGACATGTACCATTATAGATATGCACAGAATATCACTGGAACCACTAGAAGAGAAGAATTCTCTCTATCCTAAGAGGTAAATCAGGGATGATTACATTACAGCTGTGCCCTATGGGTTCATTGGGTTTGGCCTGGACTCAAAAGAAGCAGCAGCAGAAGAAAGACGTAGAACTATATAACAGTCCACATGCTGCTGAGAGGCAGCAACATGTAGCTAGAGTGTCAGGAGACACACACAGCTACGGAACACTCAGGCCAGGGCCAAAGTGAACACTGCTGTAGAATTTATACAGAACCCCCGTCGTTCTCTCCTCCACGGGCACAGTGGGCCATCGGAGGAGTGAAAAGAGAGAGAAGCGTTGGGAACCTGGAGCCGGGAGGCAGGGTGAGCTGTCCGCTGTCTGCTGTCCGCTGTCTCAGGGCTGGGGCCCACAGAGCTGGGGGAATGGCGTATCCATGTGGTTCTTTATTCTATTGGGGGACCTACACTATATAGGGAAAAAGGGGGTGAGCATGGGAAATGGGAAGGGAAAAGGTGATTGGTTGATGGGGGTGGGGAGTTGGCAGCCTGCACAGGGATAGGTGGGTGGGAAAGGTGGGTGGGGACAACCTGAGAACACCTCATTTGGGGGTCATGAGCTGCTGGAAATATGTGATGCTAGCCACGGTCAGGTCCATGGGGATGGGTACAAGGAAGTTTTGCTGATACTTAATGCCAGTCCTGCTGAGATGGGGAATGCTGCTTTCGGTGGCCAGCCCATGGGGGTGGGAGTTAGGGTAGGTGGATCTGGGAAACGCCTACCGAGTTACCGGGGTTTCACCTCACACACCGTTAACCCTTAGCTCTCCTTGCCCTCAGTAGCAGAGCCAATAGTTAGTGCCCAACAAATCCCAATGTAAGGAACACCTCTTAAGAGGGTCTTTGCAAACCTGATTGGCCTACACAGTGACTTGTGTTTAGAAAGCTGTGGAGTAACGTCTCAAGGGGGTGGTCCTATTCTGTACCCACCAGCAACAGCAGACACAGCCACTGTTTGGTATTTCCATAGGCACTGATTATTGTATTATAATCAGTGTATTATTATAGTGCACAAGGGGACAGATAAGCAGGAGCCTCCCGAGTTGGGATGGCTTCTGGCAGGACAGAAGGATTGGGGAAATGGAAGAAAGTAGAAGGAGGTGAGGTTAGTCATTGTAGGATCCTGTCCAGACACAGCAATTGCAATGACTCCAGGGAGAAATGCTTTTGCCCTGAATGCACCCAGCCCCACCTATACAAGGTTCTTTCTGCACAAGTCATGTTGCTCAAAATGCATTCCACCATAGTTAGGGGAGAGAGGAGCACAGCCAGGTAAAGTCTCTGATAAGATACATTTAGAAAGTGCTGGTTAAACACATTTCTTTATGCAGGATTATTAGAACCTTTAATATACACTATATCTGGTATATGTAATATACAGCTGTTCAAATTTATTTTACTACAGAACTCTTGCTAAGAGCACTTCAAGCACATAGGGCATAGAATTTTGTGGCATGTGTAAAATGTTTAAAAGATCTAGAGTTACATGATTCTGTCACTTCTAGTTCCTGGAAGCAAAAAGAAAAGCCATCGTTTTCCATAGGTGAGAGCTGATATTCTCACAGGACAATCTGCTGTAGGGGTCCTGCATGTGGATTTCAATGGGAAAACAAAACAGACTCCCTTGAAAATATGAGTCATAGCTTTTTGTTATTCTATTTGGAGGTAGGCTGAGTAAGTTTGCCTCTTCCTCCCAGGTGCCTCATATTTGTTTAGGCCTGAAGGGACTCAGACCCAGTGTTCAGATGGCAGGTCTTGTCCCCTGGAATAGAGAAGATCTGCAGGCCCAGGAATATGCTCACCAACACCTTTCTCCCTTTAGTCAATTTGTGAGGTTGGGGGTGAAGGGAGAATGAAAGGAAAAACTCAGCCTCCCTTAGTCTAGGAAGTTTATGTCCCAACCTCTGTGGCCTCTGTTGGCCTCTCTCATCACACCCTCACATGCACACAGGTCACCATTTGCAGCTTTCTTCTTACTGAAGCACTGGGGAGAAATCAGACATCCACCCATCCTCCTATGCCTTTAAGTGACTCCTAGCCTTGGAATGCCTTCCATGACTGCTCAAAAGCCACTTCCTAGCCAAGTCCCCAGGGTCAAGAAGTCTGGGAGCTCCCTGTGTGCCTTTCTCCATTGCCGGAATTCTCCACTAGGGAAGCATCAGACATTCCTCTGTGGCTGCCAGGACTCTGGGGTAAAGAGTTGAAAAGTGCACAAGGGGACAGATAAGCAGGAGCCTCCCAAGTTGGGATGGCTTCTGGCAGGACAGAAGGACAGCACTACACAGCCAGCACTAAAATTGGGTAACTGCCCAGAATAGGGGGCTCTGAGAAAGTCTCATGGGAGAGGGCTCCTGCTGCTTTTGCTGCTGGAGGATGGCCATCTGCTGGCCTGGCTGTGGACCCACAAAGAGGACTGTCCTCACCAGAAACTGTGGGGACCCCCTACACAGATACACCTGCCTTAGTCTTGTGAAAACATCAGAGTGAAGTACCTGATGTGTCCACTCCAACCTCAGATATTAAGCGGCTTTGTCTAATGCTGTCAGATCAGGCTAAGAACAGAGAGAGAATGGGGACTCTGGCAGGACTCTACATGTTTGTCAAAGACAGACAAAGAAAGTGGGTTCTGTCTCCCTGTTCGATGTTTTCTTCGTTATGTGTTGTTGCCAATGGAAAGAACTTAAGCTTTAGTACCCATTAAATTTGGGCTTTTACAAAGCTGAATAGCTTTCTAAAATATTTTTATTTGTAAGCAGAGAGAGAGAGAGAAGAGACAGAAAGAGAGAATGGGTGCACTGGGCCTCCAGCTGCTGCAAATGAACTTCAGATTTGGGCACCACTTTGTGCATCTTGCTTTACGTGGGTAGTGGGGAATCAAACCCAGGTTGTTGGGCTTTGCAGACAAACACCTTAACCACTGAGCAATCTTCTCCAAACCCTGGATAGCTTTTAACACTAAATTTTATGATAATGTCAGATAAAAAACCAGATCCAAATTTGAACTCCAACACCTACCAAGTGCAATGGAGTAAATAGCTTCAAACAAACAAACAAACAAAAAAACTCTACATTCAGGATTCCTTCCCTGGAAACAACACCTACTTGGTGAGGTCAGGTCAGGATTGAGAGAGTGTGTATAAAAACTGAGCGTCCTGCCCTGCTGGTACTAGTCCACAAAGTTTAACTATTTTTCTGCTTTTGTTATTAGTTTTTTATGAGTTATTTATGTTAATTGATAACATTCACATTATGTTTTAGACATAAATGGACTGGTTGAGAACAACCACCTGAGCCACTTAGATTTTGGTTTTGTTTTTAATTAGTTTATAATTAGTTTAACAAGTTTGAAGGCAAATTCATACCGCCAAAATGTCACCAATTCATGCATTCACTCTTTCTGAAGACATTTTTGAATGACAATATTGCCTCATTATGGGTTTTCAGTAGATATGGATAGATGGATGAGTAATGGGTACATGGATGGATGGATGGATGGATGGATGGAGACATGAATGGATGGATGGAGACATGGATAGAGAGATGGTGGCTGTATGACTAAGACAATGATTGAATTAACCACTTCTGATTCACACAGGATATTAGCTTGGTCATAAAAAGCCATACAGGACAATGGAGACAGACACCCATGATACCCAACACAATTCAAAGTAGAATTCCAGAGATACTTAAGACCTCAACCTAAAGCAGACTTACAACTCACCCACCATGATTCAGGGAACTAGTGGAAGAGGGGCAGAAAGAATGTAAGAGCCATAGTGGGGGGGAATATCCAGAGACATTGCCTCTCTCAACAACCCACAAAGAAGGAAAAAAAAAATAGTGCATTTCATAAGCCCCTACCCCATGGACTGATCCAGTATGCCCACCAAGAAGGGCCCACTGAGGGTTGGGGACAGGGAGGAGTGAAATGGGGGTACCACCACAAGATTTGCTCATACAATGTATCTAATTATTGACAATAAAGATTTTTTTTAAAAAAGCCATACAGGAGAGGTCAAGAGACTGTGATAACTTGGAGAAAGGCCCCCAGATTTTGATGCAAAGAACAGATTCAATGGAAGAGAGGGGAAATGGAAAAAGAGAGTGTGGGCAGAGACGAAAGGAGGCAATGCAAGCTCCTTGGGCAGGAACCATTGCCCAGTCTTAGGAGCAGACCAGGGTGGGGGGTGTCCAGGGAGGGCTGAGGTTCTGAAGGAGAGGCACGCTCAGTCCAGGTGACTGGATGGGTATCTAGGATGGCTTCTTATACAACTCCAAGTTGGGATTAAATTGACCCAACTTAATGGAGCTTTAGTCTATAATCCAACAAATTGTTTCATGCTGACAAGGGGACTCTTTTGTATAAAACTAAATTAAACAGGAAATAGTAATCATATACTGAACAAAGATATTTATAATTTTTGCCTTATTTTTACCTCAACAAATGGGTGGTGGCATTTCTTGAAGGTCAAGTGTGTGTGTATCTGTATATGGGGGGGGCATACACATGTATAACTTGTTTTGCTATTTGAGCGGGGGTTTTTTTAGCGTTTCCCCCCTCAGGCTAGTTGTAAAACAACACTGAAAGTCTTGTGTATAGTAAAATGTCACCAGCAACTAAGGACGGCCTGTTCCCTACTCCTAGTCAAATACTTGCAATTCATAACCTGAACAAAACTTCACAGTAAATTTTGGCTTGGCACGCATGGTATTGCATTTGTGAGTAGGAGGTTTTATTTGTTATTTCTATTCATAGTACAGTTATCCTTCAAGAAGAGTTGAGGGAATGTTAAACTATGGAAATTATGGCAATCAGCAAGATGGAAAGGCTAACTGTTCCTTATGACATCAAAACGATCACAAGACCAGTGTATCATAGACATCTCTGCTGCTGTGCCATTGAGGTGCAGGGAAGAAGCCATTACGTCTCTGGAGATCACTAACACTCAAGGCTGGTGCTGGGTCTTTTCCATTGTCCAACACAACTCCATGCACCTTATTTCTCTCCCAAACTCTTTTCTAGAGTATTCTGGAACTAGGTCTGGAATTAAAAAATATATGTATATCCCCTACATCCCGTTCTGTCCTTCTGGCTGCTTCTTCCCCAAGAGCCTCACAAGGCTGTGTTCCCTCATACTAAGTGTGTCTCAGGGATAGGAGGGAGAGGTGGAGAGGCGAATATCTTTTATGCTGTAATTCTATTTTAAACCATTTGTGATCCTTCCTCTGTTAAAAACTCTTGTCGGGTGTGGTGGTGCACGCCTTTGATCCCTGCACTCAGGAGGCAGAGGTAGGAGGATCGCCGTGAGTTCAAAGCCACCCTGAGACTACATAGTGAATTCCAGGTCAGCCTGGGCCAGAGTGAGACCCTACCTCAAAAAAAAAACAGAAAAAGAAAAAGAAAAAAAAAACAACTACTCTTCTACAAGCAGAGCCTGGATAAGTCAGGAGACTCACAAGCCCCACCCCTTCATCAACACTTACTACATGAATATGAATAAGAACTGTGGCCAGAATGATGATGTATGCATCTAAAACTCACCTGCAAAATGTAGCTAACAGTACTGTATTATATTGTATTGTATATTTGAAATTTGTTAGGAGAGTAGGCCTGAAGCCTTCAGACAACACAAAAGAAGATAACCTTGTATATTATTTCACAACATACCCATGTATCAAATCATAATGTTGCACAATTTCAATATAGTACAATTTTTAATATTCATACTTACATGCAAGCAGAGAGAGAAAAATGAAAGAAAGATAGGGAAGGAGTGAGCCAGGGCCTCTTGCCACTTTGTGCATCTGACTTGATGGGGATACTGGAAAATCTAACCCAGAACATCAAGCTTTGTAAGCAGGTGCCTTTAACTACTGAGCCATCTCTTGAGCCCAATACAATTTTTATTTATCAATTATGTCTCAGTGATGCTGCGAAAACATCGCTCTCAACTTTTAATCCTAACAAGAAATGGCACAAGTTGGCCAGGGACAGATAACACTGTGCCCGTTGACAAATGTTGACAGAGTGGCTAAGGCAGAATAGAGGGAGAGGTGACACTGTCACTCACTCGGACCTGGGCCTCTTCAGCACTAGACCGCAGCAGGTTACCTCCTCCCTGTTTCTGATGCCTCCCAGCTCCCGCCTGAAGCTCTGATGTACTGAGGCTCTGGAAAAACCTTCCCGGGAACCCAGGTCACCCATCCATGCCATTGCTCCATGCAATAGGCCATGAACAAAAGGGAGAGGCTGAAAACGGTTTCCTGGGTCATTTCAGTACTGTTTACACCCCCATATCCACTAGTCTCATCAGAAAATTGCCTCAAGAACACAGGAAGCTTACCTCATGGACCCACCCACCATTTCTAGAAAGGCAATGAATCTTTCCGTAGCTGGTCACAAGCAGGCTCCAAGCCTGTTGTCCACACCAGGTTGGGAAGAACGGGCCACTTCTCCCTGTCATGTACCTGATGCTCCTGTATCTAAGGTGAATTCATCAAGACATTTGCTCAATGAACATGACCTTAGATTCTGTTACTCAAAACCCACATTGATTCATGGGATAGAAACCATTGTTTATTCACATAGTAACTAATTTTTTAATATTTATTTTTTAACTTTTTATTGATAGCTTCCATAATTATAGACAACAAACCATTACATTTATTTATCTGTTTGTTTATTTATTTATTTAAAAGAGAGAGAAGGAGAGAGAGAGAGAGAGAGAGAGAGAGAATGGGCACACCAGGGCCTTCTGCCACAGCAAATGAACTCCAGAGACACAAGCCACTTTATGCATCTGGCTATACGCGGGTTCTAGAGAACTGAACCCAGGTTGTCAGGCTCTGCAAGCAAGCACCTTTAACCACTGAGCTATCTCACCAGCCCATATTGGATAATTTTTTAATAATTCATTCCAGGCCTACTTAGGGAAAGATTCAGAGAACACAGATACAAGTACCAAATGTCAGAATCAAAGAGCAAGAAGAGAGTCAGGGCAAAACCTGTGTGCAGAAACCTTAGGCTGAGGAGTCGGATGCAAGTGAGCAGGAATCTCCCCTTCAGAAGTTAAAGATGTTAAAAAGAAAACCAGGTTATGAAACTCTTAGCAAATTCTGTCATTTGGAGGAGATTCTGAGCTCTGCTAGGCAGAGGGCATTGTCATAATTCTCCAAGGTGGTGGTTCTCATGTTCTAGACTGTCTAGAGGACTTCTTTAAAATGCAGATTCTTGGCCTTGCCCGCAGTCACTGAGTGAGATTGTCTGTGAGTTGGGCCAGGTGATCTGCATTTTAAACAAGATCACTGAGTCTTCTATTCTTGCAGATTGGAGAACATCTTCACAAAGATGGAACAGATAGCTGTGGCTTCGTTCAATGGCCTTTCTCAGCCTTTTTTTCCACTTGTGAGGGAATGATAACTGAAGGAAGAGAGGTCTAATAGAACAACGCAAGACCTCAGGGCCTGCAGAGGGAGATATCTGTAGGCTACAGAAGCTCCCAGAGCCCATGGTGAAGAACCCTCACTGTGCATGCACTTGCGTTCAGAATGAGCTTTCTGCAGAGACCACAGATAATTACATATAGCCTCCTGACACTCCCCAGGTCTGCCATGGTGGTCCATGTTAGATACAATGGTGCTGAGTTAGCTGACTAAAGGCCCCTCTTCTCTCTCTCTCTCTCTCTCTCTCTCTCTCTCTCTCTCTCTCTCTCTCTCTCTCTCTCTCTCTCTCTCTCTCTCTCCTTTCCCATCCATGAGCTGCAGGGCTCTACTTCTGGTTCAGCCAGGTGACAAAAACGAAGAGGACAGACCCTTGCTAACCAGACTTCTTGGCTTGAGCCTCTTCTGCCTCCAGCACACGCTGTGATGTGCCAGGAACCTGCCTCTGAGGGACACTCATTCTTTCCTCCCTCTCCATCTCCCACAGGTTTGGAATAAATTGCCTCATCCAATTTGAAGATTTTGCCAATGCCAATGCTTTCCGTCTGCTCAACAAATACCGCAACAAGTACTGCATGTTCAATGATGACATCCAAGGTATGTTTGCACCCACCTGAAAGTCACTGGGAACTAACACTTTTTCACAAGGCTCAGCCAAATGCCAAAGCAGGAAAGAAGTGTCATCTCATAGCTGCTTTGTTGCCAGAAGCTGTTTTTTAAAAAGAACACATTGAGCTTGGATTCAACTCTTTCCTGACTAATTCTTAGCTCTATGGCTTTATTAAGCTTCAGTTTGCTTAAGCAGAAAATGGACAATTACTACCTCAGAGATAGGCAAGAATTATGTGACTTAATGTACTTAAGAACTTCTAAACGTTGCTGTGAATCAGTAGCTACTTGAACTAGGAAAGTCACTTCTCTGGCTACCATTTCATCATCTATCCTATGGAGATGATGAAACTTCACTGAAAGAGTCTCATGACATTCCAAGAGCTGATGTATAGAAAACACTAGAATTTAGGACGTGTCAGACTTGATATGGATACTGGGGTGGGGGGAATGGATTTCTGTAAGTCATTCTATCTTGTCCTTGGGTTTTCCAAACACAAAGTGTATTCCTATTGACACGTCATGGCAGTTTCTTCTCTAAACTTGGCTGCAATGTGTGCTGCTGAGAACAGAGACACTGACATCGGGGACGCAGCCACCATGGGGAGCTGGAGATGTAGCTCAGTTGGTAGAGTACTTTTCTAGCAGGGACGAAGCCCTGGGTTCAATCCCCAGCACCCAATAAAACCAAGACACAGTGGCATGTTCCTGGAATCCCAACACTCAGAAAAATCAGAGGTCATCCTTGGCTACACAGTAGTAAGAGGCTAGCCTAGAATATATCAGACACTGTCTCAAATACAATAGCCAACCTGAAGCATCTTCTAACTCCGTGTCTGAGCTGGAGCGGTAAGAGTAACCTCACCTGACCCACGGGTGACCTCACCTGATCCAGGGGTGACCTCACCTGACCCAGAGGTGACCTCGCTTGACCCAGGGGTGACCTCTCCTGACCCAGGGGTGACCTCACCTGACCCAGGAGTTCTCAGTGAGAAGCAGAGGGCACTTAGGAGAAACTGTGAAGAGTGCACAGAGGTTGTTAATTAATAAGCCAAGCCTATTAAAACCAAAGATCCATGTCAGATTTTTAAAAAGGAAGAGTTAATAGGGGAAATTCTTGGTCCAAATCATTCTACAGCTGATTCCTCCACAGTCCCAAAGAGTCCACAACTTCTCATCCAATCAATCGGGTATAGACTGGAGAGAGCCCAAACCCAGATAGGACCAGCTAGAGCTTTTAGCTCAATAGCTAAGAGACATCAGACACTGTTCTAGACATATTACACATTTAAACCTAAAACACTGACATCTTATGAATGACATCTTATGAAATTCAAACACAAAGAGAAGTAGCTTACATAGCCAGTGAGTGGTGCAGCTGAGATTCACCCAGGTATTTAGACTTTTAATTACAAATGCATAACCACTTACCATACTGTTCAAGGTTGTTTCTTAAATATTTATTTATTTATTTGCAAGGAGAGGTCAAGAGAGAGAGAGAGAGAAAGAGAGACAGAGAGAATAGGTGTGCCAGGGCCTCTTGCCCCTGCAAACAAACTTCAGCTGTATGTACCACTTTGTGCAGCTGCCTTTAGTGCCTACTGGGGAATCAAACCCTGGTTGTTAGACATTGTGGGCAAGCACCTTAACCACTGACCCATCTATCCAGCCTCTCTTCAAGGTTTTATATTACAAAACAATTCCCTCTTCTCTTCTGTATGGTACACAGGATAGGGTAAGAAATATGATGCATGACTTTTTTTGAGGTAGGGTCTCACTCTAACCCACGCTGACCTGGAATTCACTATGTAGTCTCAGGCTGGCCTTGAAATCACAGAGATCCTCCTACCTCTGCTTCCCAAGTGCTGGGATTAAAGGCATTGACTTTTTTACTTGATGTAAATTTTCTGGGGATGAAATGGCACAGTTATTATAACCTAACATCAGATAATTAAGTGCAAACTTAGAAATGCCTGAAGAGTGGGGGAGGAGTTACACTTTGTCCTATAGTTCCTCCTTTCTGAATCTCCATCACCCTGATGCCTGAGCCTGGGACAAATGCAAAGAAGCAAGACCAGACTCACCTCAGCCTGGCAGGCCCTCTGCAGTGACCGAGCAGTACAGTGCGGGAAGAGTCCATGGGGGTAGGGAGCATCCCTCACTGACAGCATGCCTGCAGGCCTGGGCCTGTGGCCTCAGAGGAAGCACCTGCTGGCTAGCCTCTGACCAGTGCCCATCTCATACCACTCACCCGTGAGTCAGAGCAGGACAGCCATCCCTCTAAGGCCCTTGAGTTGCCAAGTCCAGAGGGAAGAAATAGAAAACAAGTCCATATGGGCGGCACACCTGGTACACAGACTCCAGATGTTCCAACAGACAGACAGCCTCAGGTGTTACATCCTCATAAATGCACGCAGGAGCACACCAGGGACCTGAAATCCACAGCCTCCATCACCACCACACTGCTGCCAGAATCCACCTCACACCTCTCAGGTGGAATTAGGACTCGTTCACTGAAGTATATGGCTTGTGGAGGGGAGATTCTCCCTTGATGTGTAATCCTGTGGCCTCCGTACCAGCCATTATTCTGTGTGTGAAACTCTTGCTTCCACTTTCCCGTGATCTTCAGTATGGTAAATTAGCAGATCACACCTATGCGCTCTAATATTACTCAAGTGTTTGACAGAAGCCCATGTAACTCAGGCTTCTCCCAACCTTCCCAAGGTCTTGATCTCCTGTTCTCTGCTTCCAAGTGCTGAGATTACAAGGGTGCCCTGCCACACCCTGTGATTTCCCACCATCTATCTGAGGAAGTCATTCATCTTTCAAGTCCAGTTCAGTGGGCTACCTGCCCAGGTAAAGCTCGGTCCCATAGTATGGTTTGGGTCTCAGGTGCTTTATTTCATCCATTCTTGTGTCAATCAGTTTTACCTCACTGTGGAAAGTGCCTCAGGAAAACAATTTACGGAGGAAAGGTTTCCTTTTGCTCATAATTCCAGACATTTTGGTCCATGGTCAGCTTCTGGGCCTGTGGTAGGCAGAGAGCCTCATGACAGAAGGATATGGTGGAGCAGAGCTGTTTGCCATGGCAACTAGAGAGCAATGAGAGAGAAGGAGAAGAAAGGCCTGGAGACCCTTGAAATACATGCTCCCGTTACTATTTTCCTCCAACCAGGGAGGTTGGAGCTTTCATCGTCTCCTAATAACACTACCAAATTATGAGTCTACCTTTGATGAAGTCAGAACCCTCATGATATGATCATCTCTCCATGATTGGATTTACCAACTTGGGGGGGGTGGATACATTATATCCGAACTCTAACAGTCCCTGTCCACACCCCACCCCTCCACACACTCCTCTAGAGATCTATATTTCACTCTGTGCCTTTCACAACAAGATAAGCCTCCAGAGTCAGGAACTACAGCATATCTATTTTTGTTCCTGGATCTCCCAACACAGTGCCTGGTGCTCGTAGGTACCTTGTGATGAATGATATCTGTACATATGAATGACATTCTCACCATCACATCCACCCTGTCCTGTGGAAATTACCTCTGTAGTCCTTCTATTGTCCTGGTGATGTACATGTTCATATATAAGTGCACCTCTTATGCACTCATGTTCAGATGTAAACTCCATTCACATGTGTACACTTATATGCATACACATTAAGCTTGTTAAAAATTAAATCAATGTGTCTGTTCAACTTCACTAGGTTTTGAGTCTATTAGCCTCACAGGCAAAAGCAGATAGGTTGTTTTCTGATGACAAATGAAAGAGGACTTTCCTGTTCTTCTGACATAAATTAAGCCGGAAGTCATTAATCTTGAACTGACGGGGAGATCTGTAAAACAGTACAAGAAAGACAGGAGCTCTGAAATGGCATTGCAGCCTCTGGTGAGTATGGTGACATAATTGACCACACTGGAGAGGTGGGCATGGAGATCCACCAACATCCTCCTTCAAGGAAAGACTTGCCTCAGATGATGATGATCAGACAGAGCCTAAACTACACAGAGTCACCTTGCCTGTAATCCTGTCCTGCCACAGACCACCTTCGCCCACTGATGATGAGGATGAGGCCATTCACTTTATCCCAGGGCAGGACCTAGCTCCCAAGGGGGCTATCAGCGGCTTTGGAGTCTACACTGAATGTCAACTTCCTTATCTTTGCGTATCCTGCTTCCTTCCCCTCCTGTCCACTATAGCACTTCGTAAAAACATCTGGAACACTCCACTATGTCTGTGCCGATTTCCTAGGGGATGCAAACTGTGCCAAGGAATAACGTTTTGCATGCGCACAAAACTTGAGGTATGAACAGTGCTGGACACCCACCGGACCACAAGTTCCTAGCAACTCACCCTCCTCCTGGTGTCGCTGGCCTGAGTCATCCATGAAGAAATTAACGATTCCTTGGGTGGATAAACACAAAAGTAGGCATAGAACAGTTATTTCTGACTCAAAATTCTCTTCTCTCCCCATAACATCAAGCTGTCAATGGCTCACATGTACATGAGGTGGTGGTGGAATAGGTCCTTTTGTTAAGAGTTAATTAAACTACAGACCACACAGGAATGTGGGTGCCACCCCTCCCCATTCCTTGTCTTCTAACTCCTGGTTTATAAACCCGAGGAAGGGACTCACAATCTCAGCTGGTTTGGAACCAAGGCCAGAAGACTGTGATGTGTTATGAGAGGTCTGATGAAGAATTTGGACCTAATAGGCCAATATGGAAGAGTCAGCTTATATAGAATTGTCCCTTTGCCAAATGCAAAGTAAGAACAAATTAAGCAAAACTATAGTGGGGCTGAGGGTGCGGCTCAGTGGTTCCGTGGAAGGTGCCTAGCATATGCCCAAAACCCTGGTTTGATCCCTGACTCTAAAAATAATGATGATGATGATGTCACCCCAAAAGGAGGGACACCTCCATGCACAGAATTAAAGAGCACTGGGAATAAAGGAAAGAGAGATGGAGGAAGGGATAAGCAATGAGAAATCACAGTAACAGATGGACATGTAAACCACGTAACATATGATCTTGGACAAGCCCAGTCACCCCCAGGACTGCCTGCATCCCATTTGCTGAAAAGGCTGGAACCAAGTGTCTCCCATGAAAACAAGCCTGGAGCCATGCTCCCTGCTCTAAACACCAGCCCAGTCTCACATCCTCAGTGGATCAGGGAGAGATAGAAGTAAGTTCTCAGGAGGCCCTACTGTGTGTGAGCTCAAGCACAGTATTGGAACGCTTCTCAACCAGGACCACATACCCTGCACCTCAAAATCCCTGACCCCAGGGGCCAGCCCCAGCTCCTCCTCTTTGTCCCCCTGCGCTCCCCCAGCTCAGGCTCACAGGAAGCCTCGGCCCAGCCTGAATGCTGATGTCCTGACTCACCGCTGGCAGCCGCTTCAGGAATTTTGGACTAGGCATTGGCTCAGGTGATTTCTGTTGTTACAGCTGTGACCACAGATGCACCTCTGCTCTTGAGGGAGGAGAGAGATGCCAGGAAAGGGAAAGGCAGTGTGGGGATTGGGGAACAGACCATTTTTTAGCTTTGGAAGGATAGCTATGCACAAAGAATCTGGTCTCAAATGCAACTGGCCCAGTGACCTTGGGCCCGTGACCTCCGCATGCATGCTGACCACACAGTGTGGCTGGGGACAGGAAGCACAATGGACTCATCGGCTCCAGAGCATTATCCACCTACCAGCCTCCTCTGGACCTTCCATGACCCCGGTCCTTCCACATCCTCAGGGCCAGGTGGCCTGTCAGGGTGCCCATGTGCCAGGGTTAGCCCTTCAGACTTCATGAGATTGGCAGGGGGCGGGGCATTCCACATGTATGGAATCCCAGTAACAACCTCAGGTGTCATTTTCTCAAGCACTGTCCTTTGTTTTTGTTTTTTCTTTTTTTGAGACAGAGCCTCTTTTTGACCTAATAAGCAGGTCGCCAGGCCCACCCCTGAGACAACTCATGACTGAGGATTTCTTGTGTTACCTCACTTGTTGCGTTGGCCATTCAAGGATTTGGGGACGTAGATACGGGCAGGAACAGGAAACAGTACCTACTTACTTCCATATGACTAATGCTTCTGATGCACCTCTCCCATAGGTATAGGAGAGGGAGGGTGTGTTGAGACCCAAGAGGATTGATGGAGGAGGGGCCCAATGAGCACAGGGCAGTAAAATCACTGCAGTTCATTACTCAGTGTTCTCAGATCCCAGCTGAGGGATTTCGGGATGCCATGGACAGTGCAATGTTGTCAGCATGAAGGCCTTAGTGAACTTGCATGGCGGGACACAGAAAAGTACTGCCTGAAACACCTTGGACTCGTATGTGTTTGATTTTGAATTCATTTGTGGCTGATACACATTCAAAAACCTTTTACTGAAGTCAAATTTTTTTGAGGAACCCCCAGCCAACAAACTCAGTTAACTGACCCCATAGGTCCACAAACCACAGCTTAAGCAACCTAGATAATCAAAGGGCTCCACAGAGGTTCCTCTTGACACATAATAATGCTAGAATCATCTCCAAGGCCTTTTCCAGGGATCCAGAAAGGCAAGTTTGATTTTTCTGAACTGATGTCATCAACTCCTGGAGACCAGTCTGTCCTATTCTTCCCATACAATCAATGCCCACTGGTGGCCAGAACCAGTCCTCAGCTTGTGCAAGTGAGAAGTGCTCTTGTGGATGATCCTAGAGGCAGGCCTGGCTTTTGGAAGCTGTCCAGACCTCAGGGGTGCAGCCACCTCAGGCAGGCCCTGACCCAGCCCACCGTTCCCTGTCCCTCTCAAGGCCTGGGTAGTTGGTACTATCACCCTCCCCTGAAAAAGTGATGGGTTCTTTCCTTTTCTCCAGGAGTCTGCTCAGCAGAGAAACTCCTTCAACTTGGTCGAATGTGACTAATTAAAAGAGGCACATTTTCAACTTGCCCTTTTGTGCTAGTTCCCAACCTCCAACCTCAAGTATTCACTTTGCAGGAAACGTAATTATGGAACACTCCCTCTGGAAAAGAATGCTTGTTTGTCTCATATCGCAAATGGGAACAACCAGTCCATGGGATTTGTGGGGTAGGCACAAGCCATGCCAGGCTTCTCAAGGTGATCACCTCCATAAAGCTAAGCACTTTTCTTCCTTTTCATTTTAAAATGCTTGGCATACAGCCCGTAGAGTCCTCCCCACCACACCCCTCTCAATGGAAGTTAATGGTAGAGATAACTTGATTTGTCGATTCTTTTCTATGATTTGGGGCCTAAGAACTACTGCCTCCTCTGTTGAGTTCTTGCCATGGGAGTGTGGCCTCAGGAAAGCAGCCCATTGAAAATGGGGCAGTGAGCTAGACAGGGGCCAGGTGCAGAAAGAGTTCCCCAGAGGAAAGAATGAGCAACAGTGCCAAGTGCAGAGGTCAGAAAGAGTAGTTGACCCCTGAATTTGGCAAGGTGGAGATGCTCAGTGACCTTGACCAAAAGCAGCAGTCACCTGCTTGCACTGGGCTTGCAGATTGTGAGAAGCAAGTAAACAGAGGCACATTCAGCTCTTTAGAAGAAGTCGACTATAAAAGGGAATAAGAAATAGGCTGCACCCTCCTTAAGGCCAAGACTTGTTTGGGGTTTTTTGTTTTGTTTAGTTTTACTTTTTATTGACAACTTCCATAAATACAGGTAATATCCCATGGTCATAAAGCCTCCCGTCATCCCCTTTTCCTCCACTAAATCCGCTTTTCTTTCCAACAAGTCTCTTTTCTATTATGATCGAATCATTTTGTGCCACTGTGAGGTCATGAATGTCAGGATACTTTGTGTCTGGGTGACAGCATTGTAAGCTCCTCTCCTTCCTTTGGCTCTCACTCTCTCTGCCACCTGTCCCATGATGGTCCGTGAGCCTTGGAGGGAGTAACTTGAATAGAGATGCCTCACTTCTCAACACTTTGAAGGCTAAAAGTTTTTTTTTTAATGGAGGCTTAACAGTATATTTGTTTGCTGACAAGAATGATACCAACAGAGAGAGAGAAACTGAGGGTGCCAGAGAGTTACAGAACAAAACCCTCGAGCAAGTGAAAATAATGGACCCCATTGCATACAAAGCTGGCTTAGAAAGGAGCAGAAAGTTCCTCCATTTCAGGAGAACGACGAAGAATGTGGATTTGGGTGTAGGGCTGATAGACTTAGTGGCAGAAGACTCAACATCTTGAGAATAGTGTGATTTACTCTGTGTGTTCAAGACCCAGTGGAGCCCAGAAATGACCTCTGCTCAGTGTTCCCCTGATTGCTTCTATTTCTCTTGAACCTCAGCAGAGAGAAAGAAAGAGAGAAAGAGAGAGAGAGAGAGAGAGAGAGAGAGAGAGAGAGAGAGAGAGAAAGGACCTACCTCACAGATTTGTTGTGAATATTAAGTGAGCAAAGACAGGTCAACAAGTAGCACAGAGCCTAGACCCACACAATAAGAATCAGTAATGCCAGGGAGATGGCTCAGCAGGTACGAGCATTGAGAGGCCTTGAGAAGGCCTCAATTTGATCCCCAGTGCCCATGGAAAGTGAGATGGATGTGACCTTGCATCCCTCCAGCCCTAGAGCTCTGGGGGTCGAGATAGGAAAGTCCAGGAGGCTCACTGGCTAGCCAGTTTGACTGAAAAAAAAATGGTTCAGTGAGAGAAACTGACAAAGGACACCCAACATTCTCCCCTGGCCTCTGTACACATGTGCACAGGGTACACATATCTACACACACACCCACACACTCATACACCATACATACACCACACACAGCACACATACTACACACACATGAAAAAAAGAATGTCAAGCAATGTTTGTGTTCCTTTATTGTTGAGGGCGCTCTTTCTTACCAGATTCCCCCACCCAGAGTCCCAGCTGAACACCGATATCTCCTGCTGAAGTCCTCTTCCATCCATCTCCGCTTTACCATCCATCCCTATTTCTCTCCTAGGGAACCATAGTATCTCTCCTGCTGCCTCCAACTCATCAGGAAAGGCTGTCTCGGCTGGAGTCACAAAGACACCCCAGGCTTCTTGGCTTAGTTTCTACTGGGTGACTGACCAGGCCTCCCTCTCTCCCTGGTCAGGATCCTCCTCTGTACAATCCATGATCACTAGTCCCCACCTAGATTATATTTCACATAGTCTCAGTTACTTAAAAATAACAATGCTGTGTATGCACACAGGACCTACAAGGACATGTCCATCTGACCTGCTTGTGACTGGATTGTGATTCTGGAGGGCATGGCTACCAGACCTAACACTGAATTTCTGCAGATATTCAGTTATTTAATCCTCAAATCCTAATCCCCAAAGATAATTGATCCCCATGAAGAAAGTGGTAGATTGGGAAATAGCTGATGAAATATCTTCAGCGCCATCTAGTGGCACAGGATTCGCAAGCTATCTCTTTTTAGGAAGCCGAAGACTGTCCTGAAACAGACTCATGAGCAGAAACCTCCCCACATCCAAAATGACAGGAGGAGCCATACAGAGAGCTTTGGAAATACATTCTAACTCAGCATAACTAAACCAAGCTGCGCTCGGGGAGAACAGCCACCATAGCACATAGACTGGATGAAATGATGGACAAAGGGGATCAGGGATTTGAAGACAAGATCGTATAATGCCATTCTCCTTGCCACCTCATCATCTGACTGAAATAACTAAGTTTTCTTCATAGCAGATTACCTCACGAGATCTTAGCTTCTTTTGAATGCAGTGTACTGCTGGTCTTGGCCATGATGCAGACTAACTTTGCTCAGGTTCAATAAAAAATAGACATGGTAAAAGGGGAGGCCAATGATGCCTGGTGGAGGCAGAGATCATTTAGAGTATCTTAAAGAATAAGTAGGATTCTGCGGATCCCAAAGACCTGCTCTAAGAAACGTGATTTCCTCCATCCTTACAAGTGTTGGATTTGGAAAGGAACAGATACTTGCCTGGCTTTTTCTTGGCTTTTCTTGTTAAATATGCGTGTTTTATTTCTTATTCAGACACTTGAGAGATGGCCTTGGATCTGGAACAGTTGTGCTCTCATGTTAATGAAAAGATTGGCAACATTAAGAAAACTCTGTCACTAAGGAATCTGGGCCAGGAACCTGCCTTGAAGAATGTATTAAGTAAAATAGGAGCTGAGATCATTGTAGTAAATGAACTTCTAAATAAATTTGAATTGGAAATTCAATTTCAGGAACAAACCAGTGCTTCACTCAAGGAGTTTTGTGAGTCTCTTGATGAAGATTTTAAAGATGTGGAACATCTCAAAGACAACATTCCTCCCTATTTGCCTCAAGTAACAGCAACCCAGAACTTGACCTTAAGGAACCAGTCAAAGTTGAGGAACCGGTACCAGCAAAGAAACCCTCCAGAGAACAAAGAATTATTAAAGAAATGTCATTGATAACTACTGATGAGTTCAATGGTGTTCCTGCGTACATGAACTCTCGTTTAACCTACTATCAAATTAATGATACTATTAAAGAAATCAACAAGGCAGTTGTTGGTAAATACAAGATTATGCATCAACCAAAGGCGTCTATGAATTCTGTGAGCAGAAACCTCTACCATAGATTTATTAATGAAGAAACAAAGGACACTAAAGGTCATTACTTCATAGTGGAAGCTGACATAAAGGAGTTCACGACTTTGAAAGCTGGCAAGAGGTTTTATGTCATCTTGAATATTTTGCGACATTGCCAGAGGCTGTCAGAGGCCCAAGGGGGAGGACTTACCCACTATATCATAACTTGAGGCGTTCATGAGTGTTGGAACTATCTAGAAGTAGTGTGTGGAGGCTAGTCTTATAATTTTAGGAGATGTAATTTCTTTAGCTTTTTTATTTCCTGGTCATGTTTCTTATAGAAATAAAACCATTTTTGGATAAAACATACATTTTCAAAATTCACTGCCTTGGAGCCAGGCTTGGTGGCGCATGCTTTTAATCCCAGCCCTCGGGAGGCAGAGGTAGGATCACTGTGAGTTCAAGGCCACCCTGAGACTACATAGTGAATTCCAGGTCAGCCTGAACTAGAGCGAGACCCTACCTCGAAAAACCAAAAAAAAAAAAAAAATTCACTGCCTTTAGGAAAATGGATGGAAATGGAAATCAAAATGTTAAGCAAAATAAGCCAGATTCAGACAAATACTGCATGTTTTCTCCTATGCAGAGCCTAGATTTGAAGTTCTTTATTCTGTATATGTGTGTGTATGTATAGAACAAGAGACTAGACTAGACTGTGCATTAGGGGAGGGGGTCAGGAGGCACAGGGGAGTCAGGGAGGGAGGGGACAGATGAGAACAAAATGTAATGACTATTAAAATGCAGTGATGAAACCCATGGCCATGTAGGCTTACTTAAAATTAGTTTTAAAAATTCCTTGACTTACCAGATACTTAAGCCCCTGCTATATAAAAGTGTTTGCTAGGCATGGAAATTTTGTGTTTCGTGGACAGTGCTGCAGACCTCAGTGATATGGGTAGAGTGTGATATTGGGAAAGAAATGTTAATTTAAGGTCAAGGACCTCAAGACCTTTGGAATTAAAAGTCATTAATATCCAGATTACATCAAAGACAATTCAGTCAACAGATAGACTTCCTAGAAGTGGATTTGAAGGCAGTCTGTCCATTTGGTTAAGTGCTTTTCCCATGTGACCTTGGGGGCAGCTTGCCTAAAATGTGCTTAGTGTAAACCGGCCTGTAAGCATGCAATGAAAGTGTTATAAAATATATCTAGTTGCTGTGGGACTGTATAATAAATATGTATTGCATGTTAAAAAAAATTAGTAGGAACAGATAGAGGTCCCATGGGGAGTGAGAACAGCATGGCAAAAGCAAACTAGAAGTGGATAAATGGGTGGCATGTCAGTGGGACACAGCTTACATGTTAACAGAATAGGTATGGCAGTGACCTCTCTAATAAGCATTCTGCTTAGTGCATGTACCTGTTGTGTGTGTGTTGTTTTGTAGTTGAGGATGAAGGGGTGTTAACTGTCATGCTGCCACTACTTCTATTTGGAAGCTTGTAGCCATTTTTGTCTTGTTTTTAATTTCTGTCAACAAGGAGGAGGGATTACAACTTTTTCTGACAGATTGAGGTGGTGAATGTATTCTTGGGTAACAGCACACTCATGTCACTTGAGGTCTTAAGTTGGTAAATCATCATAATAGATGGAGAAAGCACGACTCCTGTGATAGCGATTACCTTCTCATTGCTGGGTCAAGCACCTGACCAGAAGCAGCTGATGGAAGGAGAGGGTTTATTTCAATGTCCAGTTTGGAGAATGTTTATCGTGGCAGGAAAAGCATGGCACAGCAGGAAGCTAGCTCACATCATCACATATCAGCAGGGAGGAAGCAGCAAGAGTGAGCTAGCTCTGAACACCCAATGGCCAGGACTAGAAAATCCAATGATCGATCTCTTCCAGCCAGGCACCACCTCCCAAAGGCTCTACCAGGTGGGGAACAAGTATGAAGTTTAATCACAAAAACTTGAGGCTATGAGGAGCAATTTACATTCAAACCAACACACATCTCGGTTACTTAAAATAAAAGAACATTGCAGGTACACACACAGGACCTCGAAAAATATGTTAAACTGAAAGGTGTGTGACTAGATGATGACTCTTTTTTGTTCTTTTGTTTGGTTTTGTGATGCAGATGTTAACTCCTTTTTTTTAATGTTCTTTTTTAAAAAATGGGTGGCAGTTTTAGAGAGCATAAATAACACCTTTGGTCAAGAGTCATGAAACTGCAAAGGCAGGTTGAAAATTCTCTCAGATCCTCTACCTTCACCCTACAACCATGAGGGTTGTGTAATTCCTTCAGGGTTTTCTGTGTATCACAATAAGTATCTCTTTTTTAGTTTATTTGCCAAGAGTATAGGCATGTCAGGGCCTCTTGTCACTGCCAGTGAACTCCAGACACATGTGCCACTTTTTGGGTCTGGATTTACACGGGTACTGGAGAATCAAATCTGGACCATCAGGCTTTACAAGCAAGTGACTTTAGCCACTGATCCATCTCTCCAGCCCACTATATGTATATTCTTTAAGGTTTTCTTTCCAGCAAACTCAATGAAGCAAAGTGCAGTGGTTAAGAGCATAGGCCCTACAGCCTGATTTCTGGGTTTAACATCTTTTTGTTATATGTTCTGTTCTGTTCCTCATTTTCCCACTCTGTAAAATGGGAATAGTAATGAGGATTTTAAAATAGATATCTTTTTCACTAATATATATGATTCTTGAGAAAATATCTGAGGTTAGTGCTTAATAGCATTTTCTGTGTTGCTACTTAATCTTCATAATAAATGGTGGCAGTTTTTAATGCTGACAAAATGTTCTCCTGAGGGTCAACCTTAGCTAATTTACTTCATTGTTACTCCTTTGTGAGATGTTGAAAGTACTTCCAGGCATTCTATATTATAAATAACAATATATTTATTCTATATTATAAATAAGACTGTTACAAATGCCCTAGTACATATATATTTAGGTTTTTCTATACATAGAACAAACACATTTTATGCCCTGATTCTATAGAGACAAATCATCCCCACCCCTCAAAAAAATGAATGAAAGAAGGATTCCAAAGAAAGATGGATAAGGGAGAGAGAGAGAGAGAAGGAAGAAAGGAAGGAATAGGGTAGAAAGTGGAGGGAAAGTAGGAAGGGAAGGAAGAAGAAAGGAAGGGAGAGGAAGAGAAGGATCATTGCTCATGCTGGAACTGTTAACCTCTCATTGCTCCTTCACCAGCTGTTGACATCCATTTTGCTTTTCTTTACACTCATGCAAATGGAACAAGCTATCAATCAGCCCACTTTGTATTTTCTTTCCTTTGACCATCATTAAAAACTTAATATCAACAGTTGTGGTTATATTTTCATTATGAACTCTGTATCCATCAGGATCTGTACCAGTTACATTGACAGAAATCATGTAATATAAAATATAAAAATCATTAAGTACATATTAGAGAATTGAAAAGCGAAAAAAGAACACCAAGAACATGCTACCAGGCCTGAGGCCAGGGTACAAAGAAGTTGTGGCCCCTGGCTGGTGTTGGTGTCTCTCAGGGCCATACTGTGGGCTTAGTTCCCTAAATGATAGATGACTTTCTAACTTGATTCAATCATCGACTTCTATAGAGGAGACAAAGAACCAAGGCTATGGGATGGCCTGATTCAGCAAAAGCCAACTCAGGACACTGATCAATTCCAATATTAATAAAATAATACTTTGTTAGAATATGCTAACATTTCCATAGAACATAATCATAGTAAAATTATTTGTTATCAAAAAAATCTATTTTTATAAAGTTTCCTTTATTTTAACAGGCTCTAAGACTGAGGCCATGCTGAAAGTATTTTCTCCCTACTGCCTCCTACTGGCAGATCTCAGCATAGAGCCAATTGGTGGTAGATCAAGCATTTGTAAACATAGAAGAGGAACTGAGAACCTTCCAGGGTGACTAGCACCGTCCACCTTCTTGGTTATTCAACATCCTTGCACACAATTTCACACTTATGTACTTCCAGACAACAAAATCAACTCAAACAAACTGCAAGTATCTACAACAAATACTTTCTCATCTCCCCAAAATAAGAAGAGATGAAGTCTCAACAGCTATTTTATTCATTGCTGCAAGACAGATATTTTATCCATCCCTGGGGAGGATTTACTGCTCTTAAAATTCAGACACAGTCACACTTGAAAATTCTGTTCTTCAAAGACTGGAGTACAGAATTAATTTCCAAAAATATATAAAATAATAATGGGACGATATAAAAAGAAATTAGCTAATGTATTCATTCCATTATCTTATATAATTAAGGGGGAAACATGCATGAGTACTTGTTTCTTTAACTAGCCATTAGATTGTGGGACCCTGCTGAGAGGCATGGAGGACACAGGGTTAAAGGAAAGTTGAGACTGGCCTGGAACCCCAATAATCTCATCCTGAGACTGTCAGGAGTTTGGCTGACTCCTTCCCTCCCCAACCTCCAGCCACCTGGTGGGCCCCAGCAAACACTGATAAGTCCAGACAATTCAAGGCCTGAGTTTACTGAAGTTCATATAATTCAGCTATAAGGTAATAACAAGGCCCAGACAACAAAAAAGTCCCTCTACCTTATCTATGCAGCTGGCCACTGCCAATCCTTTCATGAGACACCCACAGGCCACCCTGCCCCAGCCAATCCCCTTGCTGCTTATCCCCTGCCTCTCCTTATACTTTTGCATAAAAGCACCTGCCTCAATCTAATAAACAAGCAACTGTCTCCCAGGTGGCTATGTCCATCGTGCTCACACTGTGCCAAGACTTTACCCACCCAGCTCCATGGATGAACAGGGGTCAGTGCTCAGTGACCTTCCAAGTAATCCATGGACCCACATCAGATCACTACTTTATAAATTTCTTCTTCAAACTCCAATTCCATGTCTTACTGTCCTCAAATACAACTTCTGCAGACTAGGGATCTCTACCCAGTTGGGAAGCCCAAGCCTTCCTTTCTGAAGGCCCTGATTCTTCTATAGTCCTGCCTTTCTTCTTTGCCTACCAGTTTAGTGCATAATTAATCCCAGATTAACCAGGTGGCAAACTCATCACCCCATTCAGTAGAAGCATCTTGTGATTCATAGTGGGATCATTTCCTCTTGTAAGAATTCTGATCCAGTGGGGCACCATGTGGAAGACAAAGGAAGCAAAAGTTCTGTCAGTGGGTTAGCAGGTGGAGTAGTGGGTAATGCATGTACCCTGGCTCTGGGAGAAAGAACACATGTATTGTTTGCTAAATCAGATCATATGTTGCTTCTTGTTGCTATATATGACTAATGCTATGATGTGGTGGATGTGATATCATCTCTATGGGAGGGAGCAAAGTCAGTTATTGTTTTCATTTTAGTCAGCTGGCCATTCTACAAATCGTCTGTGCCAACTGCTCATTGAAGTTAAGTATACATTATGATCTGAGAATTCCATGAGCACAAGTCTTTTGCTGCACTTTTTACTGTAAAATGAATTCTTTGATATAAAATGAATGTCTTGTCTAGAATCAAATAGGACTGTGAAGGGCTTTCCAAATATCCACAGATGATAGTGTAGACATCAGCTTTACAGACGAGGGGAGACATCCATGTCTATAGTATCCATTTCAGCAAGAAGAGATCTCTTTCTTGTCTATAATGGAAAGAGTCCATCCTATCATGAGAACATGCTCTCCATCAATCAGAAATTCAACATTGGCCCCTGCTGTTGACAGTATCAGGAACAGATCAGCATTGATGAGAGGAAGCCCATGCATAGCCTCCATTGTTACATTGCTATAATCCCACTGATCAAACTTCAGTGATAGGAAAGCTACTGTGTGTCTGGTATACACAGGACATAACATGTAACTGCAACCTTACACTTCTAGTTAGTACCAATATATCATTAAATATAGTGTATGAACTAAGCCCAAGGTTCTTTGTCCTTGTCAACTGATTCAACAAGTTTCCAATGAGACCTTAGATACAGATCAGAAAGAGGAAGTTATACAGCAGTGATTTGAAAAAATTTGAAAGACCTGATTGTCATAGTCACTCACACACCACTGGGATGAATCTCCAAACCAGGCACAGTTATGGGAGGAAAGAATTTATTGAAGCTACAGATCCAAGGGACATTCCATAATGGAGAAAGTGATGGGCCCCCTATCACAGGTCCAAGCAGAGAAAGAAAGAAGCCATCACCAAGACCACACACACAGAACTGAAAACAGGCAAGGGGAGAAAGAGAAATCTTCTCCCCCTTTATATAACCTTAGGGTGGGGTCTTGCCTTCCTGAATCTCTGGGATTTCCTTCCTAATGACCCTCTCAGGAAATGGTATCTGTTTCTAGCTCTCCTGAGTTTCCTTACATCCTGCCCCCTAATGAGAGGGATGCCTTTCTGTGAACATCCTCAGAGACCCACCCAAGATTACTAAAAAGGTCAAGTTGACAACAAAACTTAACCATCACACTGATCATGCAACTTACTTGTCCCTTGTAGACAGACTTGGGCTATTTGATAGTGGTATGCTACAATATATAGCAAATCTTATGGTGTGGTGGGTGGGTGTCACGAGATGGGTAGTTTATAACACAGAGTCCTTTAATGTCTCATTTTTAAATATGTCTTTATTTATCCCTTAAATAATTCTAAGAAAGCAATATTTGTTATGGGTTTCTATTAAATTACATTTATTCCATCACTTAGTTTATCAATGATGGCATTAGCAGCACCTTGCTAGCTGTCCCCAGGGACAATTCCAGACACTGTTCCTCCAAAGAAGAGGAACTACAACTGGGTGTGGTGATGCATGACTTTGATCCCAGTACCCCAGAGGCTGAGGTAGGAGTTAAAGGCAAGCCTAGTGCTACAGAGTGAGTTCCAGATCAGCATGGGCTAGAGTGAGACCCTCCCTTGACAAAACACACACACACACACACACACACACACACACACACACACACACACACACAGAGGAATTTTTTTAAAGTTGAATTTACTCTAAAACCTGCATAAGCACAGGTCTGGCTTCTATAAGACATAAAGAAAGTTGCTTATTCCCTCATGGTTCCTAGGTGTTGGGAACTCTGCCAAAGGTCTTTTCTTGGGGATTGAGGATTTTTAGTGACCAGAGGTTGATCACAGTCTTCTGTGTTGCAGGCACAGCCTCTGTGGCTGTGGCAGGAATCCTTGCTGCTCTGAGAATCACTAAGAACAAGCTCTCCAATCATGTGTTTGTTTTCCTGGGTGCAGGAGAGGTAAGTGCCATAAGGGGGTCTCTACCATTGTTCTGTCAGATGAATAAGAATGGGCGGGGCAATATTCAGGAAGGCAGGCGTTCTGAGAAGAAGCATCAAAAGTATATTCTGATCACTGCAACTTTCTGAGGCTCAACATTTGAGCTTCTCAAAGCAAAACTTTAATTGAGAAACTTTGGCACTGTGGGGCCAGAAATGAAAGTGAAGCTGATTTGGGTGAGGCACTTGACATGTGCTGAACAAGCTGGGTGCTCCACATCTAAAAATCCTTTGTGGTGTCTCCCAGGCAGCCATGGGCATCGCCCACCTCCTGCTCATGGCCCTAAGAAAGGAAGGCATATCCAGGGCAGAAGCCATAAGGAAGATCTGGATGATGGACTCCCAGGGGCTGATTGTCAAGGTACTGTTGGTCTAGAGTTCCCAGGAACTGGACTGAAAGAGTTCTGTAGGGGTAAAGTCCCCGGACAGCACAGAAGGTGAAAGGAGGACAATGGCCAAAGCACCAAAGGAAAAGCCACAATTGCTCTTGTCCACAAATTCTGAGTGTGTGTGTGTGTGTGTGTGTGTGTGTGTGTGTGTGTGTGTGTGTATGTGTGTGTTGCACACATGGTCACAAATCCTGTCCAGCTCTCATTGCTTTGCATTATCCTCCCACCACATTGAATCACAGTTCTCCAAAAGTTACAGGCTCTTTACACATTTTGTTCCTTTGCTTGAAATCTCCCTTTTTCTACATACCCACTGTAAGTCCTCACCCCCTTCCCGGTCTCCTCATCTTCTGATGGAGCTCACGTGTTACCTCTTCCAAGTTTGCATGAAGCACCTAGATCTCAGTTAACTTCCTGTATCTGTGCTCTCAGATGTACTCCCTCCCCATACGCTGCACCTGCCACTCTGTAAAGTCTACTTGTCAGTCTTCCCGCTAGGCAATATAGTCTTGATGTTTGTGGAGGTTTGAATCAGATGTCCTCCACAAACTCATGTGTTTTGAATGTTTTGTCCTAGCTGGTGGCAATTTGGGAGGTGGAGCCTTACTGGAGGAGGTGTATTTCTGGGAGCAGGCTTTGGGGTGTTAGAGCCAGCTCCCCCTTGCCAGAACGTGGCTCACACTCTTGTGCTGTTTTCTACCCACTGTGGCTGATGTGATGTCAGCTTCTGCTCATGCCATGCTTTCCCCTGCCATCATGAAGCTTCCCCGCAAGACTGTAACCCAAATTAAAAACTTTCCTCCCATCAGCTGCTTTTGGTTGGGTGCTTTGTCCCAGCTGCAAGAAGGTAGCTACAACAATGTCAATGCCTGGCATATGTTAATCACATAATTAATGGGTGAGGTATGAGTAAAAGAATGAATGAGCAAGAAATAGCTCAGGTTCTGACAAGAATGTGATGAGGAACATAATGTATGTGACCTCCCTGAGGACTTCACTGAGAGATAACATAAAATATTAGTGAGAGATGAAAATGATTAGAGAGATGGGAATTTGAAAGTATATGAGGTCATCCAACATGAATATTAGAAACTGGTCTTCTTGCTTCAGAGCTAGAAGGAGTTTAGGCCTTGGAAAGTCTTCTTCCCACCTTCACATCGTTCCAGAGAACAGTCAACCCATAAGTACAGGCTGCCAGAGTTGGAAACTCGTCTCTTGCTCATTTGCTTACCTCATTGAGCTAATTCCAGAGCTGACATCTTCCTTCTGGTACGTATGAGACCAGCTGGCATCTTCAGAGATGATTACACTCTTTAAGGGCCGGTTACACGCAATCTCTACTTAAAGAAATGGAAGGGACCAGGAGCTCATCAGTCAAACACAGATTGCTAGTCCAAACCTCTCCTGGCACTTAACTTAGTATTATTCACAAGAAAGCTAAGAAACTTGTTTAATATATTCATATTAGCTCTGACCCTGAAGGTCTCAAGTCTCTGTCCCTCAACTGGGTCTGTATGCTGCACATCTTGGGGCCAAGGAACTTGGTGGGACAGAAGCATTTTCAAGAGCCATTCTATCCTGGTCCAGGAGAGCTATGACCTTAACAGCTCAAAAAATGCTTTATAAGAGCCGGGCATGGTGGCGCACGCCCTTAATCCCAGTGCTAAGGAGGCAGAGGTAGGAGGATTGCCATGAGTTCAAGGCCACCCTGAGACTACATAGTGAATTCCAGGTCAGCCTAGACTAGAGCAAGACCCTACGTCGAAACCCCCCAATAAATAAATAAATAAATGCTTTATGGACCTTTGTGGCTCAGATTAAAGAAATACATGTGTGTATGCATGTATGTGCACATAAACATCCTCAGGTCCCACCTAGGGTTCTACTAGAAAATCTGAGCAAGTGTCTGGGCCTCAACACTTCTGAAAGCTCAGACCAAAGCTGGAGGCTCACAGGGAAATACTCTCAGAAATGCCCGATGAATCAATGCCCTGCTGGATAGGCTCTTAGCACCACAGCTGTGTCATCTTCCTTCTTTTCCTGTAGGGAAGGAGCCATCTGAACCATGAGAAGGAGATGTTTGCCCAGGATCATCCCGAAGTGAACTCCCTGGAAGAGGTCGTGAGGCTGATAAAGCCCACAACTATCATAGGTAGGAGAAAAAAGTGACCCACTGCCCACTCAGCTAACCCTCTTGACTTTCAGATGGAAGGGCTGAGACAGTGAAGAAACATAAGCAACCTATGAAAGCACAGCTCTTTCCCTACTCCATGGTCAATTTGATACCATAAACTTTTTAAATTAGATTTATATTACTCTTTTATCGCTTAACCCCAACTTCCATTACCCTGGATGCCCTCCTCAGTGGCATTATGGCATTCACTGTGGAGTCATGAAGGCCTCAGTCAGTCCCAGTGGGGTAGCTGGGGACTGTGTCTCAGGGTATTCCTAGCCACTGTGGCTCTTGCAGTCTTTCTGCCCCCTCTGGTCCCTGAGCCATGGCAGGCCTGTTGGCATGATTTAGTGTTGAGTTGTCTGTAGCCTCTGGATTGCTGCTTTGATAGGTTTTGGTTTATTACCATATCTGTCACCATCACCCTGGAGCTGCTTGTCAGGCTAGCTGTAACAGCAGGATATTCACGTCGCCATTTCCTCTGCAATTTCTTCTGGGCCCTGGCAGATGTGGTAGAGGTGGCATGTCTCGTGGTGGGCATTTGGCTATCTTGTTATCAATGGATCTTTGTTCTCCATTTTCTCTGCCATCTGTAAAATAAAGCAGATTCTCCAAGCAAGAGTGAGAGCAGCTTAGGTCGAAGCAGATATGCAAAGTTTTTTGAAAGATTGTGTGTGTGTGTGTGTGTGTGTGTGTGTGTGTGTGTGTGTGTGTGCACTCTTCTTCTCCAGAGAGCAGTGGGGGCTTCTCTCTGAAGTCTGAGTTTCCAGACCATGGGATGCTGACTTGGTTTCTAGTACCAGATTTAAGTTCTTTCTCCCTGAGCGGGCCTCATGTCCAATCAGAGAACAGTGGTTACCTGCACGCCACTCATGCTATAGACTTTCAGTGAGTAGTTTCTGCAAAAAAACCATTGAGATGAAGCACCAGAGTTGGGTCTTGTTGATACAGAACAGAAGATGATACAGTGCAGTGGACAAGCACAGTGCTGATCTCTCTCCCCCACTCCAAGGCTGGGACCTGCCACCTCTCCTTATACACAGGAACAGCCTGCTCTCAAAGACAGTGCCGGGGAACGTCTTCAAGGCACACCTTAAATAGGCCTGCAGTGGACCAGCAGACCAGGATGAACAGAAGGTCTCATGCAGCTCAAGCAGGAAGACCTTCTTCCCCTTCAGCTCCTCTCAGTCTCCATGGAAGATGCCGTCTCCAAGACTCTGGAGTCTAGCCTGCTACACCCAGCTCCCTCACTCACACCACAGGAGAAGAATGGGGTGTTTTCCAGAGCTGGTAACCCTTATCACCACTCCCCCTTTTCCCTGTAGGTGTTGCTGCCGTCACAGGAGCCTTCACAGAGCAGATCCTGAGGGACATGGCCTCCTTCAATGAGCGTCCAATCATCTTTGCCCTGAGCAATCCCACCAGCAAGGCCGAATGCACAGCAGAGAAGTGCTACC
>PVHP010001666.1:0-102372 GCA_004024765.1 Zapus hudsonius | reverse complement strand
ATCCATCTACTACTTTTCATATTGGGCAGGTTACAGAAATAAAGACTGTGGATTTGTTTCCATAACTAGCTTTTGCAGTGGATCGCTGTCATTTCCTAGACAATCGTTAAAAGCAATCACAAATTACGCTCACCTCTCACATGCATCGCTAGAGAAAGTGCTGTTAAGAAGCCCATTTGAATGAGGATTTTTAATGTGAAGTCACCACCTCCTGAGAAGATGCCTTTGAGTTGTTCAAAGCCTCCCCAACACCCTCTCAGGAAACCTCTGCAGTGGAGGGCAACCCAGTCATCATAGCCATGGGGTAAAGGGACTGGACACACTTAATTACTCTTCAGCTACTTTATTTCATTTGACTTCAAAAACAAAATTAGCAGTAGCAGAAGACAGTGGTTACATGGGGTTAAGTTAATCAGTGTGTGCTAATTAAATAACTGTTGTGCCTCACCATTAAGGCCTGTTTCAGATGGTTCAGGACTCTTAGTCTTACCTACTTCGCTCTTTGTACTCAGTATTTTGCCATAGACCACATTAGAGGGAAACAATCTCTAAATTAAATAGAAAGAAGACATTATAAGAATCTTTTGAGCATCTTTCAGAAACCACTGGTATGATGTTGAAAGGGTTTCTGATTTTAGATTTTTCAGATTAGAGCAAGTTTGACCAGTAAGTCTATGCCAGTATTCTAAGATCCAAAAAGGGATGTTCGCCCTTACCTGCACAAACGATGCTCCTTGTGGACGGGATGCTCATCCTTACTGCATACACGATGGTCCTTGCAGAAGGCTTCCACTGGTTTTTCTCAGGCAGTTCCTCTAGAGCATCTCCCACCATAGTACATGCAGCCAGACCTACTCTGAAGCATAACTGCTCATGACTTCCATGCACTGAGGAGACCTGGGCTTTCGCTCCCAGCCAGCTACTTTGTCATCTCTTGTGTGTCTTAAGAGTGCCCTGTGCTGTCCCCTGTCATACATCAAAACCCAGGCCTTCTTTGTCACCACAGAACAGACCAGCACCCTAAGGCTGCTTCCTGAAAGCAGTGATTGTCATGTTCTTCCCACTTGTTTAACCTGACTCTAGAGCACTGTGTTTGTGTTAGGTGGTGCCCATCAGTCCTCAACAGAAGGGCCTGTGCGTACTAAAGAAGCACTTCTAAACTGCACTCTCAAACCTCTGTTGCAATTTTCTTATACAAAAAAACTAAGCATTTAAAAACTATTACTTTCTTTTTATTATTTTTAACTTTTAATTGATTGCTTCCATAAGTATAGATAATAAAACCATGATAATTCCCTCCTCTCCTCCCATTCCCTCTTTTCTCAAAATACCCCCCCCCGTGAATCCCCTCCCCTATCTTATTATTGAACATTTTGGAAATTCAGAAAAGCATAGAGGGCAAAATAAAGCTCCTTTAAAGTCTTATTCCCCATTAATCCATTGCTAATAATTTTGCATATTTGCTTTTTCTCTTGTCTATGCATATTTTACATGTAATTAATTAAATGTTTTATTGGCTTTTAATTTTAAGAAACCTGTCAGTGAGTCTTTGAATAAAAAAATTGTTATTGTCATAATGTAGCAATTGACATATTTTAACATCATAGATTCTTCCAAGTTACCTGAGATTGATCAAAACTTTAAAAATTTATATGGTTCACATAATTTCCTTTTGCTTTTTTTTTCTACTCTCACTTTTAAGACATCAAACCAACGTTAGCAGCTGCATTCCTGGTTGTGTTCTTTCTCCAACTTTCACCTGTTTCTGGTGCAGGCTCTTGAGGTAAAAAATTGATCTTCTTCACTCCAAGGAAAGAAAACGGACTTTTTTCATTATGTTTGCTGTTAAGCAGCTCTACCCTGATAACACTCAAGACATTAGCCATGAAGGCTCATGGCTTCTCTCTTTACATTAGGTCCATCCTTCCACTGGGCTTGCCCACTTTCCAAAATGTGCCTTCTCACATGCAAAGTAGAATAATCCTGTGGGTTGGGACTAGAACACTTGTATTAGCATGGAATTGTTGAAATGTAAGCTAATCCTGGAGCATCCATAGTCTATTACGCTGAGCCTTCATCATACACTGATGTGCTATACTTATTCTGGGTTTATATATGGGATTATTGGTTTAATTGGAGTAACAGGTTTGTGAATAAATTACATTGATTACAAAAGCTAATGTAAGCTTGAGATGTTTGTGTTAATAGTTTGAGGAAAGTTTTATTTTTTTTCCTCAGTGAGGCTTTGTATATCCTTACATAAAAGCCTGTTTGATAAAAGTGATAAAAGTGGAAACATTTATCTCTGATGTTTTATGCTATGCCAACTATGTCTTTGACAAGATTCTTTAGGTTCTTCTTTTTCTAAAAGGAGGTTCTCTGCATAATACTTGAAGCATTAAGCAGGATTTTTGACAGAATAAAGTCATCAAAAATTCTAAGAACATGGGGCTGGAGAGATGGCTCAGTGGTTAAGGCACTTGCCTCCAGTGCCGAAGGCCCCGGGTTCAATTCCTCAGGTCCCACATAAGCCAGATCCACAAGGTGGTGGCCCTGGTGTGCTCGCTCTCTCTCGCTCGCTCTCTCTCTCTCTCTCTCTCTCTCTCTCTCTCTCTCTCTGTATCTCTGCTTGAAAATGAATAAATAAATTTGAAAAAAAATTCTAAGAACAGAAGAAATTTTTACATGACATAGCATATACTTTAAATATTTCTACCACTCAGCAACCTAGTTTATGATGACCACATACACCTGTAAACACTGCTCGTGTTCATACAAAATTGAAGTCACGTGTACATGCATGTAGTTTGCAGCATTTCCTATATGTTTGCTGTGAATGTGTCCCTTGACATTAAATATTCTGCTGAAAAGCTGTTTAATCATTACATAATTTCTCTCATAAGGATACGACATTCTCAGTTCATGGGTAGAAGTGCATAGATAGCAAGTTGATGCTGTCTCATAGTGGCCAGTGGTCGACTAATCCCTGGGTTTGTGCTTTCTTGGATCCTGCAGGAAGCTTCCTAGGACTCAACCTAGAAGGATGATGAGAGGGCCACAACATGCTCCCTCCTCACCACCCTCACCTCTGTAGTGTGGCCTCTTCCTCCCTTCACAGCCCCCTTTCTCCTCTTCACCAGAATCCTGCCCAGACCCAACTCCGCCTTCCTCCCCAGATAGGCCTCTTACTCTCATCCCACTTGCACCATTCCTCCTGCCAGGATGTCTGCGTCCCTCTTCTCCCCATCCACAGAGGAAGGAGGCATTGTAACTTCCTGATCCCTCCCACAAGGTGGGATCTGCATTACCTTGATTTACTACTGCTCCTTTGAGATAAGCCTGGTGTGCCTTACATTTTAGTTTTTTCAGTAACTGTCTCGTTAATCCTGTTGCACTACAAGCTCTATGCAAGGACTGTCTTTCATATTTGAACTCTTAAAAATCCTGAGTTCATGGCTAGAGAGAAGGCCAGCAGTTAAAGGCACTTGCTTGAAAAGACTGATGGCCTAGGTTTGATTCCCCAGTACCCACATAAAGCCAGGTGCACAAGGTGGTGTGTGCTTCTCGAGTTTATTTGCAATGACAGGAGGCCCTGGTGTACCATCCTCACTCTCTTCCTGTCTGCCTCTCTCTCTCTCTCTCTCTCTCTCTCTCTCTCTCTCTCTCTCTCTCTCTCTCTCTCTCTCATAAATAGTAGTATTTATTTCAAAAGTCCTGAGTTCAATGACCACAGAAGCCTGTAGCCCCAGAACTGAAGGAGGTGGAGATGGGATCTCTGGCTCCCTGGTCAGCCAATCTAATGGAAAAATGGCAAGTTCTAGGTTAGCTAAGAAACTCTGTCTCAGGAAAATGAGACAGAGGAGCAGTAGAGGATACCTGATGTCCCTCTCTTGCCTCCACACACATGTCCACATGTCGTGCATGGATCTACACCCACAGTCGTGCACACATACCACACACACATGCACACACCAAAGCATTGGTTTGTGACAGTTTGAAACCATTGATTCTTCCCTCTGATGCCTTGACATCTTTCATGGTTTTGCAGATTGGGTTTGGAAATTGTAGGTATTTACATAAAAGTATACAATGATCGAATTTGGTTCTGCCTTTAAGCTGTGTCCAAGGAGAATCCAGTTTTCAATTGTGGTTTAGTCCCAGTTCATGTTGCTTCAGAGCAGCCCTATAACTCACCTCTCAGAATCGTGAAGCATGTGCCTCTGCTCTTTCTCAGCTTCGCAAGCTGACTGACAGTGTTGTTCTTTTGTGGCTGTGTGCATGAGAACTTGGCTTTGGAATAATATTGCATTGCAAGTCAAATTCTGCCTTAAACAAACTTTTCTTCTACAATTTTCTGCATTTATGTACAGGTTACAAAATGTCACAATTCAGTAGGACCAATTATTAGATTTTTATTTAACAGGCAGTTTTAATGTTCTCAGAGAATCTGAATAGTGATAACATTTTAAACTACTGCATTCTGTTTAAAGACTCACAACTGATTCTTCTCTTTGTGAACATACCTAGTTATATTTTTTTTAAATATTTTATTTATTCATTTTTAAGCAGAGAAATACAGAGAGAGAGAGGGAAAGCAAGCAAACCAGGACCACCAACTTGTGGGTCTGGCTTATGTGGGTCCTGGGGAATTGAACCCGGGGCCTTAGGCACTGGAAGCAAGTGCCTTAACTGCTGAACCAACTCTCCAGCCCCTAGTTATATTTTTGGGTATCATTTAAATTCAAGTTCCAAATCTGTAGAAAAATAAATGAGGTAACGAATAGCTTCATTTTAAAACTTTTAAAATATTTTATCCTAATTACAGGACATATCTGGTGACATTAATTTGATGAAATCTCAAATCATCAGATTGTGCAGCATAGCCTTTTCCATGGAGTAATTTAGTGCATTTTCAGTTTTACAAATGCACTCATTTGAGGACCAGAACATGGTCTTGCTTACTGAGAGAAAAACTTCCTACTGTGAAGGTTTAAAGACCGTGTCAGGGTAAGGTGAACTTCATGCCCTAATCATAGTTTTGTTAGTGTTTTATTTTGCCAATTAAATGTGATGCATTCCCACTACTAATAATAAACCTTGGCATTTGTAAATCACTCCCACATGTACTGTCCGCAGGCCTAAAGAGATTCAAGGTCGCACCCTGGCCATACAATGAGTTAATGGCAAAGCCAGTACTAGAACTGGAGCTGGCCAAGTCCAACACCAGTGTCTTTCCACACATGACTGGTGTGTGCTCACATAAACCACTTTGAATCCTGTGAGGAATGAGACAGAGAATAATCCCAACAAGCAATTGCTGTTTGAGTCATTTATTTTCTATTATGTGGTCCATAACTCACACACTGTCTCCTGGGGCAATAACAGAAAAATGAACTCTCTAGACTGAGGCTACACACAGCAAGCATCATCTCAGCCTTCCCCACAGTGCAGTCATCTCTGTGGTTTTAATCCTTGCATCACTTTATCCTCATCAATTCTCCATCCACCCTCCAGCTGGTCACACCTGACACACTTACAGTCTTAGGGAAACAGAAGTGAGAACCATTGCCTGGTGACTTCCCACAGCTGTCCAATAATATAAGTCAAGGTCTTCTGGCCGTTACTGCTCCTTCAGTATTGGATGGGAGCATAAATTAGACAGGAAACCAACATCTTCTTGTTTCCAGTCTTCATGGCCTACACATCCTATTCAGACACCTCCATCTAGTGTCGCCATGCCCCTCTCCCACTGTCCCTGCCAGAAAGTTGTAGGAGCCACATTATATTAGGCTGGCCAGTCTGTAACCTAAAATTTTCCTCTTGAAATTTCCTTGTGGTTAAACTAGCTAGAAAGTACATAGAGGCCTCACATGTATATTCAGTTCGCAAAAGCTTGTGCTTGTAGAGTTATGAAATCTGAATATCCCTGGAAGTGTTTGTCTTGTTTCCCAACCACAGTAGAACTCAACAACTCTATGTGGACTAAGTGATATAATGCAGCCAATAGTGCAGTTTGTTATAACACACACATACATGTATTCCAATGATCCAGCTAAATGTATGCTAAGGGGGAAGAAAGAAAAAGCAACAGAATAAACAGAGATGGTGGGGTGGCAAGGGCATTTCCCTTCTTAAAGAACCTAGGCTAACATGCAGCACAGACCCACAGTTCAGGAACACGGTGCATCAGGACATACCCACTCAAAATTCAGTTGAATTTTCTACTCAATAGATTGTAATGCCATAACCTCACCTTGTGCTATATGCAGAGTTAATGGATTTGGGCTGTCAGGATGTACTCTTCTGTTGTCGTTTGTAAGGTTAGGGTGGCAGATACCTAGCACTTTGAAAGCTTCATGGAGTGGAAGCCTTGCAAGGGAGAAGAGTCTCTAAACTCAGCTCCAAGAATGCTAGGACTCATTCCACTGATAGCCTATCTCCCCATCCCTGAGGATCTGTAGTTCCTGATATCACACCCCTGCCCCAGCTTTAGGGAGCGTTAGGGAGCCCCTGTCTGCCGGGAGTGGCCTCCATTGCTTATCCCACACTGAACCTGTTAGATTTTGAGACTAGGCCCGTGATCCAGGGAAGAAATTTTTAGGTTATGGTCTGGCCAGCCTAATATAATGTAACTCCAACAACTTTCTGGCTCTTCCCCAATTCCTATCTCACCACTGAGTTACATGCATCAACCCAGGAGAATACTAGATTCTCTTGCAAAATGATTGCTTATTAGTATACTCTTTAGGGACCTAGCAGGGAGGACTTCCTTCTCAGTTTCCAAACTGAGGAACCTTGCATCTTATTCCTGAATCATTGTTATTGTTTATTACCATCCTCTTAATTGCCATTTATTTAAGAACACTTAAATGCTAATTGCTATGTAATCACTATTTCATTTGGGTTCTTTAACACTCAGAGCAAACTCATAAGGGAGGCATTATTATTTTATTTTATTGATAAGGAAACTAAGGATCTAAAAAGTTTATAGCTCGCTCAAAGTCACACAACAGTGAAGTCTGGGAGCCAGCTTTGCAGTTCCTCCTGTCTATGAGCCTAGAAAGTTCCACTCTGCTCTCCTCACCCAGCCAGTCCACAGGAGCATCACCACATCCACTCTGTTCAAAATCAGGCCCTGACTCTGCTTCTAGTCATCTGTTTCATTTAGATGACCAATGACAGCAGATTTTTCAGACCTTTTCCAAAACATATTTGCCAGCTCTTCTCACCTTCAGTAGGGAGAAAACTGCAGTAGTCCTAAACAACCCATGTTGGATATGAAATCACTTCCTTATAGTACAAGGATGTCACATCACTAAGACCATAGGTACCAGAGCAAAAGCCACATTTGTTGGCTCTCGGCCCTTCTTTGCATTCTTCCTGTCCAGGACTGTGTCCCCAATATGCATTTCCTATGAAAACTCTTAGTCCATGGACATTATTCTGAGGCCACGCAGCCATACAAAACTGTAATCTTGGGCTGAGTTTTATAGAAAGAGTGCAAAAGGGCCCAGGCATTAGGAACACCACCATTGGCTTTGGATTAGAATTCTTTGCTGTTTGTGCTGCTGTGTTAGACTTGTGCTCAAACACCCTCCTCCTACTCAATACCTTTCCCCTACTTTATATTTCTTTATAGAACATACCTCTATCTGGATTATATTACAGGTTCAGCATTGCTTATTATCTGAAATCCACCATGGCATAAAATCTGAAACTTTTGAATTACCAATGTAATACCACAAGGAAATGAAACTTTATTTTTCCACCAAATAATTTTAAGTGGCAAATAAAATTACCTTTTTATCATTTGTATAAGGTATATATAAAACATAAATGAACTTTATGTTTACACTTGGGTCCCATTTCAAAAGATGTCTCATGTACAAATATCCAAAATCTTAGACACTTCTGAACCTAAGCATTCTAGGTAAGGGAAGCGACACTATGAGTATTTACTGGTTCGTTGTCAGCTTCTGTTCGGAATTTGAGCTTGGATTTCCTTGCTGCTAAAAGCCCAGCATTGATTGGCAAGAGGATGTGACCATAGTAGGTGCTCAACCATAGGCTCAGAGGACGTGACCGTACATAGTAGGTGCTCTCCACCATAGACATCAGAGGACGTGACTGTACATAGTAGGTGCTCTCCACCATAGACATCAGAGGACATGACTGTACATAGTAGGTGCTCTCAACCATAGACATCACAGGATGTGACCATAGTAGGTGCTCTCAACTCTGAGCCTCAGAGGACATTACAATATGTAGTAGGTGCTTCATTTGTAAGCATCAGGCTCTTCTCGTGCCTCTTCTGAGCTGGGTTGCTTTTCTTTTATTTCAGTTATTTTTTCTCAAAAGATCAAATTTAAGGACTCATCAAATCCATGATTTTACTGAGAAGTAAAGTGGATTTTTTTTCTTTAAGAGGCCAACGTGAAGTTGACATAAGGAAAACCGTATGGAGATGAGAGATGGCTCAGTGGTTCAAGGCACTTGCTTACTAGCCTGCTGGTGCAAGGTCGATCTTCCTCAGTGCCTGCCCAAGTAAAGCTAGCCCACCCGCATACAGCCAGAAGCAAAGGGGCACAACATTGTCATGCCAGAGCTCCCATGGTAGTGGGGGACAGAGCCAGAAGAATCTGGAAGCTCACCAGCAGCAGCAGCTACAAATGAGACCCTGTCTCAAAAGGGTAGAAGGAGAGGAAACCTCCACACCAGGGCCATGGCAGTACACCCCCATATAGACACATCTACTAACTAACACACAAAAGTAGAAAATAATGCTAAAACACCAGTAAACAAATATTTAAGTCACTGGCAGTTTAGCTGCTGCATGGGTGCAGTGTGATCAGGACAGTGGAACTCCATGTCTGGAGAGCACTATTGGACCAGAAAATAAAAATCAAAGAGAAGCCATGATTTTGTCTGTAGACTACCTTCATGCAGGAAAGTAAAGCAGTCTGCACACCTTGCCTTGGAATAGCTGTGAGCAATCTTGTCAGTCTCATATGATGGGCACATGTGTACAGTTCTCTCAGCATTATCTTTGGTGGAGAGGGCAAGTTAGTACTTAAATTAAAGCCATGGCATCCACATTTGAATCCAAATATTTCTTTAGGCTATACCCATAACTTGAAGGTCAGGCTTAAACCTACAGGCTTATGTTCTCTTATTATTTTTTCAATATTTTGACTGGGAAATAATTGGTAAATTGAGCATGAAATGATGAGCATGAAATCAAGAATATTGAAGAACAAGTTGGAGTATATTATTTTCTCCTTAATATTTCAAAACTACTAATTACAAATAACTATATTTTAATAGTAACATATCCTGAATCTTCCAAGAGAAAGAAGGAAGATGCATAAGTAACTTAAATACTAAGAAAGGATGGAGAAACGGGAGTTTAAAAAAAAAACAAATTAGCCTATATGTTATCAATTTGTTTAAAATCACGGTATTTCATGGAAAATATAGTTTTGTAATGCCATGTTTGCCTTTGTAGATGAACTTATAAAATGGAGATGACTTTCTTTTGGACGCATCATGGCTGGAGAGAATACAGAAAGTGGATAGGTAGGTGTGGGAACAATAATTAAAAGGATAGGAACTCTCTTATTCATAATAATACTGGTTTTCATATGTTTAGGAGAAGATAATTCAGGAGATGTCCCTCCATGGGGAATGACAGCCTGCAGGCCTGTGCACTTGCCTTCCCTTGCCAGATGCTTGTTGCCCCCTGGAAAACATTTTATGATATTTATTTGATGACACACTGCTGGGTGATGAAAAGCCGCAGCACCCGAGTATGACCTACTTCAAGGGCACCGTGAGCTTCTGAGGACTCTGCAAGGTTGTGCTTATATCATTTCAGTGCACCTTGATATCACCTGTTGCACAAATCTAAGGTTAGTATGTTGCAGACTTATTGGAGACAGAGCTGTTAACCCCAGGGAAGAGATTTCAGTCTGTAACAACTTTGTAAGCAGTGAGTCTGGTAAGACACACTGCTCTATTGAGCCTAAGGGCTGTTCTCAGCAATCAGGATGTGAATCAACCCAACCTGCCAGCTGGGAACAGACCAGTAAGAAGGAGATCTAATAGGAGCCAAAATAGAAGAGATAGGTCCAAGGAAGCAAAATGGGTCTCATGAGGATCCAAGGGAAGATACTAGAAAGAAATTCTGATAAGCATTCTTTGGAGAGAGATTCCAGTTGCCATCAGGGAAACACAAGAACCATCTGAATGTTCCTCCTCCTCTGTATGGTTTATTATAGAATTCTCCTCTTGGATCTCCTTCTCCTCTCCCATTTTGGACTGCTGGCATAACAGATCCCTAGATGCAGCAAGCTAGAGGCCCAAGAGGAAATGACTTCACATAGCTCCTTCTACTTGCCCTTGGGAGATTCAAGATGCTCCCAGAACAAAGTGGATAGGGGCTTTGGTGAAATACTAAGGTTTCTGGAAGTGAAAAAAAAGAGAAATTAAAAGGAAGACTCATACTTTGGGCAGAGCTGTTAACATTTTCATAATGAGAAATTTAACTTAAACTAATGATATAAAATTTACAGTTTTAATACATTCTATTATAAATGTGCTGTCATTAATGAAGGATTTTATTTTTGTACAAGCATAGCAAACAGAAATTGACTTTTAAAAATATTGTCTGTTGAAAATATATCATGCATAAGTGAGTACTGGGTTGGAGATTTTTTTTTCCTTCCTTGAATAAGCTAGAAAAGAATATAGCTTTTATTTTTAAATTCCTTCCAGTTCAAGAGTTATCCATAAAAATGGTGTTGAATGCACCAGTAATAATGATGGTACCTTTTTATGAAGTTAAATAAGCAGGAATAATGGTGAAAATAAGGGGACAGTCGTTTATTTACTGTATTTGGCATTGTTAGCACTAATAATGTATTTCAACACAGTAGAATGGCTAGATAATGCTATTTTGACTTTTATGCAAGTTATTGTTATTTAAATGAACAGTCCACTGCACTGTAATGAAGAAATGCATGCTTTTTCCCCAACTCACTTATCAACTAGGATGCTAGGAAAATGAGAATTTGTATCTGCCTTCATTCACAGAGCAAACTGGAGGTCACTGTTTTCAATATGAACCTTTTTTTTTTTAGCTTTTCAACACTGAATAATTAGGAGTTGCTGTTGTGAAATTACCTGTATTCACTATAGAGAAGGGAAGACTTTTATCTTCCACGATGAAATACATTTTCTCATTCAGACTTAGTCATTCTTTTTTCAAATGGCATTTTACACTGCTGAGTCAATCCTAAGTAGGAAAATAAAAAATATATTTTGTGTGCTACAATAGCCTTGTTTGTTATGTACTTCCTTAAATTTCAGCTGCTCCTTGAAAAATGACCCAAATACAAAAAAATGGGCTTATCGTAATTGAATATATAAAGCAAATTTATAATACCACATAAATGCTATTATAAAGCACACATATTTTGCACTTTGATTTAAATTGAATTGATCCTTGTCCTTATGATTTAATGATCATGTACTTCTGTTGAGTTTTGACAGCTTTAGTGAGATATGATTTGCATATTATATAATTCTCCCATTTAAAGTGGCTCTTAGTATTCAGTGACTTGTATAACTATTAATTAACACCCAGAAAGAAATCTGGCACATATTAGCAGTTGCTCCCCATTCCCACCAGCCCGGACAGGACAACCACTAATGTACTTTCTGTCTCTAGATTTTCCTACTGGTGACATTCCATATAAATGAAACATACATTATGTGCTTCAGTGTCTGGATACTTTCATTTAGTGTGTCTTCAAGGATCATCTATGTGTGTCATGTATTAGTACTCCATTGTATACATGATAGGCAGTGGGTATTCGGCTGTTTACCAGTTGCTGGACATCTAGGTTGTCTCTATTTTCTGAGTTATGAATACTGTTTGCAAGCCCTCACATTCAAGGTTTTATGTATACGTTTGCTTGCATTTCTCCTTCCAATCTAAGAATAGAATTGGTAAGTGATATGGTGACTCTGTGCTTAACTTTTGAAGAACTGCCAACTCTTTTCTAGAGAGGATGTTCTGTTCCATGTCCCATATGTTAGGGTTCTGATTTCTTGACCTCTTTACCAACACTTGCTATTGTCTGTCTCTTTGATTACAGTCATCCAGGGACACCGTTTGCATTTCTTATGGTGGAGAATTTCATTTGCATGTACTTGCTGGCATTTGTATTTCTTTTTGGAGAAATGTCTGTTTTCTACTGAGTTTTTACGAATTCTAAGATTACAAGGGAGGAATTTCACATTTACAAATGGAAGGTACTATTTGGCAATAATACTGTTTTGGGATTCAAGAATAATTGAATTATTCCCAGGAAGCAACTTCCAATTATTTTTATTTTTATTTATTTATTTATCTATTTATCTATTTTGCCAATTTGATTATCAACATTACTGTTAAAGGTGGCAGAATGATTATACCTAGAAAAGGGCTGAAGATTAGCCAGGTGTGGTGGCACACACCTGTAACTCCTGCACTGCAAAGACGGAGGTAGGAGCATCACAAACATGAGACCAATCTGAAATACATAGTGAATTCAAGACACAGTCTGGGCTAATGAATTCCTATTTAAGAAAGAAGGAAATAGTAAGTCAAGGGCCTATGCTGTGAAATTTACAGGTCCCACAAATAATCTGTAGCCAAATTGGAGTCCAGGGACCCAAAATTCAGGGAAAGAATGAGATCTCCTGTGATTGAAGTGGTCAGTCTGTGAATGGCCAGGGTAGACCTTTGAAAGGGGTTTCTACACTGGGTGGGAGTGGTGCGTCTGGGTGTTAATGAGGCGACATTGAAGATCCCTCCCACTGTGAGACTGTGCATCTTGTTCCTAGCTCAGAGCAGTGAAGCTGACAAAGGCTTTACTTTATCTTGATTGAGGAAAGGACTTTAGCATTGACACACTATCATCCCTCACAGTTAAAGGCACCAGGCTTTCTAGTTAAAAGAGTGTAGCCAAGTTTATCAGCCAGGATTACTGTGTCCAGGTAGATAGAAAAGTAGTTCTCATCTATTTATATAGCAAGTGTCTTATGCCCAACTATGATTGAACATCAGTCTTCAAAGTGCCATTGTCTTTTCTTACTATCCAAAGGGCAGAAGAAATATACAGGAATCACAAATTAGCGTTTTACTTTTGTATGGTCCTCTCAGAAAAACACTTGTCAGTTTAACACTGTGGTTCTGTGTTCTGGTTGCTGGTGAAATTCATTCGAGGAGTGCTTTAAACAGTGAGGATGCTGATTTCAACAAAATCACCAAGAACATGTACCTGGGAAAGGGCAATCTCCTCAATAAATGATGCTGGGAAAACTGGATATTCACAATGCAAAGTAATGAAACTAGACCTTCATCTCTTACCACATACAAAAGTCAACTGAGAAGGGTTAAAGACATAAATGTAAGATACAAAACTATGAAAACACTAGAAGAAAGTATAGGAGAATGCTTTATGACACACATTGGGCTAGACAAGGACCCCCAAAGCAAAAATCAATGAATGGAATTACATCAAATCTAAAAGTTTCTACATGGCCAATCAAACAATCAGAGGTGTTGAGATAATTCACATAATGGGAGGGGGAAAACTAAACATCTGATAAGAAAGAAATAAGAAACTCAACTATAGCAAAAAGAAAGAGAAAAAATATTAAAATTTCCAGTGAATTTAAATAGACAAAAAAGAAGATATACACATAGCCAACAAGCATAGAAAAAAATGTTCAGCATTCTTAATCATTGTAAAATGCAAATGAACTAGAGTTAATATGGCTACGTCAAATGATAGTAAATGCAGGTGAAGATGTAGAGAACCCTTCACAGGGAAGCATTGTACACTATGGATGGAAATGAGAACCCATGAGGGAGAACAGTATGGAGCATCCACAGAAATGAAAACCAGAGGCGGAGAGATGGCTCAGTTGGTAAAGTGACTTGAGATCCTCAGTACCCATAGAAAAGCAGGGCACAGTGGCACACACCTGCCCCTGTAATCCCAGTGCTGGGAGGCTTGCTAGCTAGCTAGACAAATTAGTGATCTCTAGCTTCAGTGAGAAACTCTGTCTCAAAAACTAAGGTGGAGGGGCTGGAAAGATGCTCAGGGTTAAGATGCTTGCCTGCAAAGCCTGGTGATCCAGGTTTGATTCCCCAGTACCCATGTAAAGCCAGATGCACAGTGAGGCATGCATCTGGAGTTCATGTGCAACAGCTGGAGGCCCTAATGTGCCCATTCTCACTGCCTCTCTTATCTCCATCTCTCTCTGCTTGCAAATAAATTAATTTTTTTTAAAAAGTTTTTTTAAAGTACGGTGGAGAGCAATGGAAGAAGACACCCATGTCAGCCTCTGGCTTCCACATGCATATGCACACACAAAAGCTTGTCTTGTAGAAGAGTGGAGTGCTAGACTACCAGAGATTGGAGAAAGTAGGAGATCAGAGAGGTGGGAAAACATTGGCCAACACATAGTAAATTAGGTAGATAGGTTTTGTTGTACAGTAGGGTGACTACAGATAATAATGTTGAAAACTATGGGTACAGGGTTAGGGTTTGTACAGGGTTACAAACAGAATCTGAACTTACTTAAAACTAAGACTGGCAACATTAGCAGTTTGCGTCCTCAGATTCACAACTTCAAAATGAACTGTATGTATTAGATGTTTTCTTAGGCAACCGAAAGTTCCATCCAGTACTTAATTCTACATTAAGATTGGGTCATTAGCACTGCAGACCAGGGGTCTGCACTGAAGACTTGCCCCGAGTTTCTGCTTAATAATTAGGAAGGCATGTGCTATGTGTACCTATGGCAGGGTGACTTCCTAAACTCTCAGGACAGCCTCAAGTTCAAATGACCAGACCTGAGGTTTGGAAAGCATGGTTACTATTGAATAGGAAGCCATGGCTAATTGTGCAAAAAGTAAATATAATCTGAATGTGTGGGATAGCCTCAGAGAATGTTCAAGAACACAATTAAGCATAGTTTCTGTTTAGTTTTCAGTTGATGAGTGAATAACACGATGCTGCTCCAGCCACTGAGAGTACAATAGCAAGAGTCGCTGATTCTCTGGAGTTCAGGACAAGTGTGGGCATTACATGGATATTGCAGCTCTTTAAGTCTAGCCTCTCCATGCAGTCGTGGAAGCTCATAGATATTTCCTAGCAGGAGCTCAAAGACTGTGAAGCTGAATAGCATCTTTGTCTCAAGAACTTATATGAGAAACTTTCTTTTCCCTTCTTCTCCTACAAGAATTTTGTGGTTCCCATTGCAGACACTGCATATCTTTGTATCCCACACAGGCCCCATGTTAATAGTTGTTTGCTGGTTGTGGCCATTTAATTGAAAAAAGCTGGCATGGAGATATTGCAGGTCCCAATAGGTCATTTTTGTATCACATATGGTGTTATTGCTTTTGACTCAACCTTCGAAGGCCAAATTTATTACAGTTCTTTAAATGCACTAATAACGTACAGGGAGATAGAGAGCTGAAGAGAAGACATGTGTGGCCTTGAAATCCACCAGTCATCTACAATTCTGAGGGTTGCTTCCCATGCCATATTGCCAGCCATGCATAGAATTCCATAGGGCATGGTTCTGTTGGGACTTGTTTTGAATTTTCCCTGGCAATAAGGTTAAAATGGGCATTCAACTATGGATGGACTCCTCTTGCTTAAATCTGGAAATCTCCATCTCCTCCAGCCCATTAGAAAGCTGTCCCAACCTCTCTTGAGGACAGCTTGTACTTTCTCCAGTGGTTCTCCAGGCACCTGGTAACCCTGCACTACCCAGTACCATGACATTGAACTCCCTTCTGTGATCTGTACTTGCCTCCCCCCACCACACACACACGGGTCTCAAGCCAGGGTAAGCATGAGTATGAACTCCTTGACTCAGTAGATAAGGCTTGTGTTTTCATTAGCTTGCCCCTTTTGCCTGCCTTACTGTCTAAGATTCACTCTCACTTTTTTCTTTGCTTTTATTTTGTTTTTTGAGGTAGGATCTCAAATTCTCAGAGTGGCCTTGAACTCACAGCAATCCTCCTACCTCTGCCTCCTTGAAATTAAAGGCTGGCGCCACCACGTCTGGCTCCTTCTCACTTTTTAAGTCTTTTTTTGAAATTTATACAAAGAGACATAAAATAGTATAGAGAACCTTCCAAGTGTCTAACACCCACCCTCAACAGCTATCAACATGAACCTGAAGCCCTTGTTTTGGGTTTGGTTAAGTGGGTTTACTTTTGGTTCTGTTGTTGTTGTTGTTGTTGTTGTTTTTAGAGGGAGGAGAGAGAGAGACAGATTACTATATAGCTGAAACTAGCCTCAACCTTGTGAACCTCGCATCTCCACCTCCTGAGTGCTGGGATTGCAGGTGTGCACCACCACAGCTGGCTAGACATTTTTGTTTTATCTCCCTCTCCCTTTTTCTTTGTGCTTTACTGGAATATTTTAAAGCAAATGTCAGGTGCTTGATTTTACCTATAAACATTTCAGTATGTAGCTCTGGCACATGTGGCATAGCTTTTTAGAAACCCAACCACAACACCCTTATTTATACCTAAAAATTTTAATAATACTTGAAAATCCTGCCCACAATCAATTTGTCCTAGCTATTTCAAAAATGTCCGCAGTCAGGCTCTGGATAAGGTATATATACCTCTTGCATTTGGTTGACCTATCCCTAATTGCCTTTTAATCTATTATTATAAGACCTCTTTCTTTATTGCATTGATTGGTTGATGGAATCAGATTCTTGCAGTGTAAGGATCTGTACGTTATAGATTTGGCCTTTTCATCTCCACAGTGCTATTTACCATGTTCTTTTTTCCTCCATACTTCGTGTAGACCAGAGGTGAGTCTGAAGACTCCATGAGATACACACTCCATTCTATCACACCAGGACTCACACAGTGTCTGCTTGTATGAGCCCTGTTGATATCAAAATTAATTGGTGTGTTCAGTTGATTGATAATGATATTCTCTGTTAGTCTGATAACCAAACACTGTTGACAACCTTTAGTGACGATGTCTGCATTCAGTAGTGGTTACAACAAGGTAGGTTTCCATTTCTGTCATTCTTACTGATATATTAGCTATCACTTTGATTTGGAAGAATTTAACAAGTGTTGGACTACTTGAAATATAGGTCATACCTGCATAAATGTTTCTGTTTAGTCAATGGTTTTTCAGAACATTGAATCATACAGCGATCTCTAAAATGACCAGTGAGATTTGTTTAGTTAAATGCTTATGTTTAAGTCTATTTCACGTGTGCTGGTCCATCACTCTTTTTGATCCTCAGTATCACACTTTGATCTTTGGCTCCCTTCAAGTTTCCCCTTGCTGCCTTTTAAAGAGTCCACTTATCTTCTCTAGGAGGACAATATACCCCAGGCTCCTGGCCCAAACCTAGAATCAACTGTTTCTACAAGTAATCAGAATTTCTTTCCACAGGAAATAGTATATCCAGATTACAGTCTTGTCACTAGGGTTAGATTTCCCCCTTATGTGGAATGTGTATTCTCAACTAGTAACTTTATCCTACTTGGAATCTCACCATTCCTGCCTTCTCTGTGCATCTGGTTTTACCCGAGTACTCCCCTCCCCTCAACATGCTTCCAGAAGCCATGCTCCAGCCACACTGATCTCCTCTCTTGACCCTGCCATCTTTCCACCAAGTCATTTGCCCTCACGCATTTCTGGACTTCAAAGTCACCAAACGGGGACACAGCGGTAATACCAAAGAATAGTGGACTCTTTATATACCGACTACAATTATTATTTATTTATTTATTTTTAGTTTCCACTGTGAAAAACCCACAGTCACCACAGAAAAAGTCACCCTGGAATCTTAGCCCTGCTGTCGAATCTCCAGCTCACCTTGGCAGCCCCTGCTTCATTGGTAGAGGTCTGAGGATCTGGGGGTGTGTCTGGATTAGAAGGGTCATGGCTGTGATTAGAGAGAGCTGTGTCTCATCCACTGACCATGGGTGATTCTTCAGTGCTAACATTATGTTGTGTCGCCGTCCAAGTGCATAGTCATTTGAGACACAACTCAAATGGGGTGCTGTCAGGTTCACGTGGTTAGTTGCATGTGGTGGGAGCTGCTTGCAAGTCATGCAGACAGAACTCCTGCTCAGTGCTCAATACCTGGAAATTACAAGCAAAGCAGAAACTGGTCCTTCATATCAGAGGGCCGGAAAAGCAGCAACATGGAACTCTTGAGTGCCTTAGTTTACCCTGATGCCATGTTGTTTACCTGTCTTCAAAGCTCTACCACACACCTCTCAAAACACACTTGAGAACAAGGAGTGATAATAATTCTGTGACCCTTTGCTGAACCAAACTGTGCAGAGCAACATTGCTCTCCAAGAGAAGCCGCTTTCTTTCCCAAGTGATACCCTGGAGGAAGGAAAATTCTGATAATTGTAGGAAGAAGTTGCCTACAAGAAAAATGTATGAAGTGAAATAATTCTAAGCAGTCATCAAGCTCACTGAAGATTCTCTTAGAGCCCGAAGTAAAGGACAGCAACACTTAGTAGACGATCCTCATGCTGAAGTCATGATGTTCATGTTGCGTGAAGTAAGCCATTGCAAACAAAAGAAATCCATGTCCCAGGGCAGAAAAACTGAAGTGATTGCAAGTCAAATTAATGACAGTAATAGTGGGAAGAAATAATGTATTTAATTTTCAGAATAAGATTTTTCTAAATAAAAAGGGAAAAGCTAGGGTTATATATTATCTGTCTGGGTTTTTCCTTCCTTTCACTCCTTCCTGTGTTCCCTAAGGACAATGGATTGATGAAATCTGCTCCTTGAAGGAATCTTAAATCTTGTATTAAAAACTAGTAAGGGGCTGGAGAGATGGCTCAGCAGTTAAGGCACTTGCCTCCAGTGCCTAAGGCCCCAGGTTCAATTCCCCAGGACCCACATAAGCCAGACCCACAAGGTGGTGGCCTTGGTGTGCTTTCTCTCTCTCTCTCTCTCTCTCTCTCTCTCTCTCTCTCTCTCTCTCTCTCTCCTTGAAAATGAATAAATAAAATATTTTTAAAAACTAGTAAGGATCTGTACGTTATGGGCTGGAGAGATGGCTCAGTGGTTAAGGCACTTGCTTATAAAACCTGACAGCCCAGGTTCAATTCCCCAGTACCCATGTAAAGCTATATGTATAAAGTGATGTGTGCATCTGGAGTTCATATGCAGTGTCAAGAGCCCCTAGCATACCCTCTCCCTCTCTGCTTGCAAATAAATAAATAAAGCAAAATAAAATTTAAAAAAAACCTGGACTTGAGAAAAGTTACCTTTAGCTCTAAAGACTCCTGGTTGGTTGGTTGAGGACCTGCTAACATAAGGAATTGAATCTGGGCGTTGCCTCCTTCATTTCCCATCACCAACCCCAGCAAGCAGCATCCATTCTGCACTCCCAGAATGCACGGTTCCCCTCAGTGCCAGCCCCACTGTATGCAGTGTATCCAGGACGCAGGCTACAAGGGAGTTGGAGCAAACTCCAAGTTACCAACTGTCTCGTTGCAGGAAGGGATATTTTTACCTCAGGACTTTTCACATTCTGTGGAACCAGTTATCTGCACAGTGTTCCTTGTTTGTTGTTTTCTTTCAATTGAGTAGAAGCAGAAACATTATCTGCTAAAGGCAATGCCAAAGAAAAATGAGACTATCTCACATAACTGGTGATAGAGTGTTAGTTGGTTAGCATTTATCAACAACTACTAAATGAACAAGAAATTTCTAGAAATAACTTTGCTTTTTAACATTCCTTGTGATCAACACAGACAGTTTGCATAGCGCATGAAAGGGAAAAAGAAAATTGTCCTGCTTACCCAGATGGGACAGATGGGATCAGAGAACACACAATGGCTGCTCTGAGGCGACCTTTGTCTTCACAAACAAAAGCTGATAACTCAGGTGTCACTGTCATTTTAAACATAGACATCACAAGGAGTTCAGCTTAGTGACTATTTTCTACCGCAAAAAAAAAAAAAAATGTCCTGAAAAGGATAAAAGAAATTGAGTCATTCCTGGGGGTGAGCAGGACTCCAGTACTCCAGTGTTCCCCAACAATGGCTAATACTCAGTGTTCATTATACCAGTGCCCTGACTCCTTCCTGGGAGTTTTATGGTCATTGGTAGTTACATGATTATGGTAACCAGGCACTTCATGTTAGTGGATTTGTTTTAAATCTTCACAGTAGCCATATGAAAGAAATGTTTTTATTATAATTCAGGAAATGGCTGGCTCAGTTCATGTCCCTTGTGCATGGCCATCCGAGTCTCAGAAGCAGGTCTAACTTCTCAGCCTTAACAGTTATGCTATCCTTTGGGGGTTCGCTTTGTTTGCTTTTGTTTTTTTGGTTTGGGTTACTTCTTAACAGTTTAAAAAGATCCTCTTGCTCCTTAATAAGAAAGGTTCAAGCCACCTTTCACCCTAGAACTCACAGAAGCCATGACAGGGAATAGAAACTGGCCACAACACAGTCACTGAAAGGTAATAATTAATGAAAAGGTGTCACTGTAAAAGGTCACTGACACAGAGCGTATGTTTCTCCTGGATTAACGTTTCTAACACTCCTTAAATAATGTGTTGATATCAGCAGAGACTAAAATGAATGTACACAGACCTGAATGGTTTAAACCTCTGGGAAGAAAAATAAGAAAATAAATCAGTTTTCAGAGCCTTAAACACTTCCACTTCTTTTCCTGTGTTAGCAATTGGAATAATTGCCATCGCCATGGGCCTTTTCTGTGCCGAGCAGTGTGCTCACCACTAATCATCAACCATCCCAAAAGACAGAAATTGCTGTCTGCAATTCACAACTAAAAAAGAAAAAAAAAACAACTCAGCCAATAAAGTTAAGAAGTTATATCTCCATGTAGAATCTGAGGAGGGCTTTCCCTCTGTGCACTTGAACACATTCAGAAGTCCCAAGAAAAGCAGCACATACTCCTGAGCACGTCTGAGGGCTGGCTGACAAGCCACAAGAAATTTAGAAACAGCACCTCTGATAGCATTGCCTGTTGCCTGGGCAAGAACAGCAATTAAAATATAGCCAATTTGGCTGGTCAAGGATGGGACACCCCTGGTGGACCCAGCGAAATGTTCTCTACAGAGACCTAGGCAAGGGGACATGTGCCTCTCTGGGTCTGCATGACACTGACCAGGGTTGTGTCTATTTCTCATTCTATAGAATGGATGGGAAACCTGATGCTCGACAGGAAGTTCCAAGGCCAAAGGCTGCACCTCCAATCAGATACTCTCTGTCCAGCAGCATCACCTTAGTGTCCCTGGAGCAGGAGGATGGAATGATACTGCCCTCCTGTACATGCCACACACCGCAACTTGTGATCTAGGGGATCTTTTCTAATCTTTGAATAATATTTAATTTTGAATTCATGGGATACTTGTCATGACACCATAAGCAACTTTCCCCCCTTCGCCCCCCAGACCATTTGGGAGTAAGTTGTAGACTTAGTGCCCTGAATACTGAAGTTTGTGATCCTACAAACAGTAACAGACTAGCATGGATCCTCATGCCAACTCAAATCTGGCTAATTGTCCTAACAATAGTCTTTTATTTTTTAAAATTTCACATATCATGCAATGAAGTTTAATAATCCCCACCCCCAACTTGCTTGGCCTCTCTCTTTCCCTTTCCTCTCCCACTAAAGCCCCTCCTCCATTAGACCCCCATTCTAGCTCCATGTCTATTTTTCTGATCCACTGATTTAAATTAGAATTGCTTGCATAATCGTGAGTAAGTGATTATTCCTAGAGAATGGGCAGTCCTCCAGAGGCTAAACCATGCCCCCAATAACAGGACTCCCCTCTCCCATTATTTACTCTGGGAGGTTGGAGGTCCAGATCTAGGTTTCCATTGGTACTACTGGCAGCCTCGAGCTCTAACGTTTCTTTATGCAAAGAGTACAGGCGACTACAGAGATCCACAGATGACAAAGTTACAAAGAACAGACAACTAGGTTGTGCCCAGCCCCAAATGTGACATCTAATCACACCCTGCAAGGCTCTGGGAAGCTCCCTGAGAGGGGGTGAAATGAATGTGAGAGCAGGAGGCTGCCAACTGCTGTCTTCTGGACAAATCCACTACACTCATGGACTCATAGCAGATGGAGTTTCCTGTCAGTATCTCACCAGAGATCCAGGTGATTTTAAAGGTGAAAATGGGCTTTTTAGGGAAGAGAGATTACAGCTATCAGCAAATCGAGATTTCATTCATTGTGTCCTGTGTTTCTTTGCATCCTTAAGAACTTCGCTCAAACCTGAGTCTTCTGTGTCTACTTGTGAGCATGTGTCTCCCAGAGGTGATCCACCCTTTCTCATTTCAGCCTTGCAGCTTGAGCCTGTCAGTCAGAAGAGGAACTGGTCACTCCACCCCCCAGTTCATGCAGAGAGAGGGACAGTGAGGGGCCAGCATGCCTGAGTGTCACTTCCTGCCAGCTCACTCACACATAGCACCCTTTTGACAGGTGACCTATCGCTGCCTGTTCACCTCTTATCAGTCTCAGAGACTGAGCATTTCATCTTCCTGCTCATTACAACTTTTACCTTTGAGGGTTTAGGAGTTTGCTCTTGTCTTTCTCTTTTTCTATTTCTTCCTCTTCTCTTGTTTCCTTCTCTCTCCATCACATCTTTTCTATCTCCCTTCTTTTCTCTTCCTTTTCATTCCCCTGCTCAGCATTTTACTTAACCACCTTGTGTCAGTAAATCCCGTCTCCCTAGCAGCTCCACCTCTGGTCAACAAATTTAAGTTCTAAAGACAAGGCAGATGGGATTTGCTGTGAGATATGTTTTACAATAAAAAATCTGCTATAACATATAGAAGAATCTTTGTGTTTTCCCCCCTCTGGTATAGTCTGAATAATATATACCTAATGCCCTGAAATGATATATAATTAGACTGGGTAATATACACTCTCCACATGATGATGGAACTTCATTCTTTCACTGGTAAATACGTGCCTTCCTTATTGCACTCAAGGTCTGTCTGTCTGCTTCTATGTAAGATTCATCTAAGGCTTATGCATGACTGAAGAAAGCAAAAGTTGCAAGATTTTAACCCCACCTGGTTGACTGAGCTCTGTGCATATGCAGATAGCATGGAGCAAGCCACATGCAGAGGGTAAGACAGAAGGGAGATTTACATCTGAGCCCTAAAACCAACAGTCTGGAAGCTCTGCTTGTCTTCTTGCTGGCATGTGTTGCTGCTGTGCTTTAAACAGTCTTGCCGTGTAAACCAAGCTGGAACTCTGTGTAGCTCAGGCTAGCCTCACACTCCAATTCCTACTGCCTTAACCATAGTGCTAATATTGAATACCTGCATAATGATGTCCAGCTTCAGATCTTCCAATAAGAAAATTGTGTAACGCAATAAAAAGGGAGATACCTTGAAGGAAAAGTTATTCAATTAAGCATAGTACATCACCCATATTGCACAGAACAGTGAAATCTTCAACATTTGTTTTTAATTGATGGTTTCCATTTCCTTTTGGTACATGGCTTCTATATGTTTATTCCACATAACTTATAGCAGTTTTTCTTTTTCCAATTAGAGGATGGATTTCACCTTTATCTTTGCAGGTAACTGATCCAAGACATTTTTATATAAATGGATTAATTAATTGGTAGCCTTCATTTGAAGCTTAATATGAACATAATCCTTTTTGAGAGGCAGTTACTATTTTTTAAAGCCACAAACAGTTCCTTTTTTAAGTACCCTGTTACACAATTAGAAATTTTTGACAGCAGTTATCATTAGAAAATGCATTACCCCTTACCAAATCACCATTTTTACAGAGTGATTAAAGGAATCCATTTACAAAAAGACTCCGCAGAAACATCACTTGTTTCCAAACCACACATTTTTGGAGACTAACACATGCATATTGACAAAGCTTCAGATGAAATGGCATCACCAGCTAAATCACCTATCAGCCTTTCTGGGAAGGCATCTAGCACAGAGATGTGCTGGACTCAAGCAAAGGCAGCTATTTCTACAGCTGGTCTCCTTGGAGAGCCCTTAAGCCTCTGCCTTCCAGCCCTATGATTTATGCAAATCAGAAAGCTTTGGCGATCCCCACTTCCTGACCAGGCCAGCATAATCCACTTCCTTTGGGTTCATGTGACCATGCAAATTTGAGCACTCCTGAATAGTCCCGAAGGGGCTGTGCCTCTCATTATTCCTGCCCCATTCTCTGTGCAGTGCAAGCATTCAGACTATGAATGGACAAGGGTTTAATTACTCACCACATCTGTCAGATCAGATTCAACTTGAGAATGAAGAGAATCCCAGACAAGCCCAGTCATTTCTTTGCAATGTTCCTCATGGCCGAGGTCATCCAGCTCTGTCTTCTAGGGAATATTTTCCACTCCTTGTTTCATGACCCTTCTGGAAAATGGGGACTCCAGCTTTTGGAGATCCATTACTGGGCCTTTCACATTGTGTGTGGCCTTTACAAATGTTAATTAATCTTCCTGATGATGCACTGAGCATGGGGAGCCTATTATTCCCCCTGGGCTACTGATGACCACTATGAATGCCAGAAAGTTTTCCTTACTGTTTCCTGACCCAGTGCCCCTCTCTGCATGCTTTACTGCTTTCCCTGCCCCCTAATATGTCTCCAAATGACAAATTGACTACTCACGTTACTGGGTCAGCCAGAGTTTGACATTGGAAAGGTGGAGGTCCCCACAGGATGTATCTACAAGAAATCAGGTTCTTGCCAATCGAACCTTCCCAAGTCTCCCAAGGAAAATATGTGATAACAGGGAGGAAGGAGCCGAATCTACTGGGGACCAAACCCGCAAGCTTACTGAATGAGCACCAGCCTGCCTTCCCTTAGGTCCCGGGAAGCCACCTGGGCTGAGGAGGAGAGTCTTAGTCTGGGCAGTTCTGGAAGACCCCATCCCACAAACTGCAATGTCTTTGTCACGTGTTTTGTTTTGATTGTTTTGGTTTTTATTTGCTTTTGCTTTTATCTTTTTATTTCTTTAAAAGTCATGATTATCTACACCAAACTGACCTGTTCAGTGTAGAACTTAGAGTTCTGCAGCCATTACTTCTAAATGTCTGCCTCTGTACCCACTAAGTGGTCACTCCCCATTCCCATCATCCCTGTCTCTGTCGATTTACTTATTCTGGATAATTCATATATTGAAGTCATTACACATATGACTTTTGTGAGTGACTTCTCTCATTTTGCATGATGTTTTTGAGTTATGCCGGTGTTCTACTGGGGCATTTTCTGGGGTGTGTGTGTGTGTGTGTGTATGTGTGTGTCCTTCTGTCACTTCTTCCTCTTTGTGTATTTTCTGGCTCAGATAATGGCATCACCACACACACACACACACACACACACACACACACACACACACACACACACACTCCCATTATCTAATTGTTCTTTCAGGTCTGTGGATTTCAGCTCTGAAACAGCCCTGGTTGATTCACATTTACATTCCCACTGCTCCTGCCCCTTTCCTCAGCTGGGCTTTCCCAAGCACAGATCTATCTGAACATCCCCATCCTGCTTATTCTCTAGGGGCTTCTTCCTGCCTTACCATAGGAAAGAATGTTCTCCCCAACCTGCACCTCCCTCCACTCCTCAACTCATTCCAGCACTCTCTGATCTAACCATCTCGGGCTGCTCATGTGCAGTGCCCACTTGTTACCATGTCCCTTTGTCTCCCATCTCTCCTGCCCAAATGTCCTTCCTCTTCCCAAATTGCAATAATCCATTCCTCCTTTGCATCTCATTCAGCCTGATGGAATGGTCAGAATGAATTCCTCTCTTCTCTAATCCTACCATTTTCTTTATCCCAACACTTGTGCCATCAGTCTTTAATTGGGGCTCTTTATAAGTCTCTGTCCTTTCTGCCACCAAACTCTAAAGTTATTCAGGGAAGAAAGCTTTCCATGGCCAATTCCATATCACCAAAGAAAAACTGTGCCTATGAGGGAGGGGCTTAAGGTCCTACAGAGAAGAAGCAAGCCGATGCACAGTTAGTTACAAGGACTGACATTCACAATAGTAATTATTTCGATCTTCTGTTGAATCTGAGTTACCTACAGTGGTTTACCAGTTTCAGTTAGCAGAAAATGCAAGTTTGCTCTCCCCACCCCGCTCTGATTATGTTCTTCATTACAAATCTTAAGAGTTTTAGATTCAGTTGCCAAAAATCTTCTTTTTGACAAATTGCACAGGAGGCATTTTGAGATTGTGTGATAGCATTGACTGAATTCAGGCCAAGCTCTGTACACTTGTTCCACTCAAAACAAAGATGTCCATGCGGTAGTACTCAAAAATGTCCCTGTTTGTTTTATCCCAACCCTCCAAATTCATCTGTCTTTAAAAACAATCAATTGGATTCTTTTTTAAATTAAATGCCAAGTAAACAATACAAATAAAACTATTTTGTTTGCTGGGATGTAATTGAAAACCTGCAACTAATTAGAAATTGGCAAGCCCTGAACCCACAAATAGCTGAGGCACTCTGCGGATGCATTGTTTACAGCTGGGTTCAAAACCCGTTTCCTCGCCCCAGCCATCCACAGTTATTAATCAGTGCCGTGCCAAGTTCTATACCTCACCTTCCAAAAATTGTAATAAACATTTAATTTTCAATATGGGCTTCATAAACAAAGCTGTTAAAATCTAGAAGAGGTTTAATTGGTTCGAATACACAAAGCTTGTTCTTGGGTTATGTGAATTGGCTTTTCATTTAAATACCCCTGTTCTTCCTCAACTACTCAGAAATCCTGCAACTTCGCTGAAATTAATATTCCTTCAGTCTGGTCGTTGAGTACCCTTCGGCACTCCAAGGGTCACCAGACCTTCTTTAATGAAACTCTGGAAAAAAGCAACATGCTCACGGATCACAGAGAAACAAGGATCAGGCAATTTGATTTGTGGTTGCTACAAGCAGGTAAAGTAGAACTTACAGACAGCTCTGTTTGGAATGGCTGAGTTTAAAATATACATATGTATTAAAACGGAAAAAAATAGATGTGTATGTAATTTTTTTCTGGAATACTATTCCTCTACACTTTCACTTGGCTGACTTCTCCTTCAGTTTTCACTTCAGTGCCACTTTACAGAAAGACGTTCTTGGTCTACCTTTCCTAATATCTTTTGCGAATTCTCTGTCTTCACTTAGTTATGTGATTATTTTGGTTCTCTGCTGCTAGCTTGTAAGTCATGCAGACACATGTCCATCTTGCTCTCCTCTAACCTTAGTCCCTAGGATAGTACCCAGTACTGAACGTTCTCAGTAAATGTTGGGGGGTGAAAGGACTGATGGGTGAGTGGATAGATGGATGGAAGGCTAGATGAAAACGGTGAAGGAAAGAATGTTTGTTAGGAGCAGAGTTAAGACAGAAACCAAAAACTGGGAAAAGGCAGCATTAAAAGTGGTTCTTGTGATGAGCAATCAAAGCCTGATCTAAATTGTAAAACTGGAGCTAACTGTACACTGGGCGTAGGACATGAGATGACCTGAAGTTCTGCATGACAGTTCAGCTCCACAAAGGGGATTCTGTGAAAAACAATTAGACCTCTCTCCATGGCCCCAAAGCTGTACTCAGGACCAGTGGCTGGAATTTATGTGAACATGTGTGGCTTAAAATAAGAACTTCCTCACTGACAGAGCTGCCCCATGGAAAATGAGTAGTGAGCTAGTGTCGGTGGAAGCATCACATACCCAAGGATAGCTAAGGGGTGCAGGCATCAGATGTGCTGTGGTTCTGGATGATGTGTCTGGTCCCTTCCCATCCCCAAACTCTGCGAGTTGATAGGTGACACTTATTTCTAAAATGAGAAATTCAAATGAGATGTGCATTATTCGTTATCAGTCAGAAAATGGTAAAAATGAAACATGTTCTAGCAGACTATCCAGGCTGCATTTTAAAAAGACTTCCCATTTTCTGTTCCCTGGGATGCTTTGAATAGAGGTATGCAGTATTTTGGGTACTTTGTGAGGAAGGAACTGCATTCCCAGAGGGGAGGCAGGAACAACATGTAAGTTCTTAATCCAGCCCTATGATCTTAGCACAAAGCCTTGGTGTGTGAGACACAGTGGTTCCTCAAAAATAGAACAAGAGCACTCCATCCTTGTGAAGGTGACTGCCAAGGTCACTGACAGCCACCATGATCTTGGCAAGTTGAAGCTGGCTGTGACCACCTATCTTCTTAGGACAGACTAGTGGAGATCAAAAAATATATATTTAGACATTGATAACTTGCAGTTATTCAGTGATTTTTCTTGTATTTCTTTCTGTTTTGCTCCCTGTGCAGTAGACTGTGCATTTGAGTGGGTTGAGGGAGAGATCTCTTGATGGAGATCTGCCCCCTGTAGGCAGATTCTGGCATATCTGTGTAGGTCCTGCAGATCCACACAGAACCAAGATTGGAGTTTTGTCCAGTTAATGATATTTTGATTGTTACAACCCAGTTCTTATCCTTGTCAGTCTGGAGACAAATGGAGTACTGAGAATGGTGGGTGGAAAAGAGCTTAGATTCCTCCCTTGGTTCTTTCCAGTCAGGCTCATTGTCTTCCTATAGAAGCCCCCATTGGGCCACACATAGCTGGGCCATCACTGGCAAGTTCAGCTGGTGCTCTGTGCCTTCTGTCCCGCAGAGACTACAGCCCACTCGAGCCTCAGGAAGAACAACTGTTCTGTCCTCTACACTTCCTTGTCCTCCTCTATACCACATCTACTAACCCGTGTTCTAGATTTTTTCATACATTCTTGGCTGTCCTCCAAAGCGATGAGATCCTTGATGACAGGGATTGGGATCATGTCCTCTTTATCTTCAGGACATAACACAGTTCTTGGCCCAAAACAAATCCTCAGTGAATGCCTGAAGAATTGCAAAATTGGCCAGGTGTGGTTGTGCACACCTGTAATCCCAGCACTTGGGCAGCTGAAACAAGAAGCTTAGGAGTCAAGATCATCCCTGGCTACATATTGAGTTTGAGGCCAGCCTGGGCTACATGAGACCCTGTCTAAAAGAGGAAGGGGAAGGAAGGAAGGGAGGGAGAGAGGGAGGAAGGAAGGATAGGGAGCACTAGACATTGAAATGTTAAAAGAACATTTCGTGGGTGGAGAGAAATCAAGACATGTGAAACTCAAGATGACAGTTTCTTCCTCTCATGAGCCACTTGGATCTTAATGGTTATTTTCTGACAAGGTTGTTGCATTTACAATATGACAGAACTGTGTTTACCTTGGAAAGAAGTCTATCCTACATTAAGAAGTTTCCAGCAGAGCCCTAGAGTCAAGTTATGGTGTTGTGGGCAGAAAGCCAGTAAGGAAAGCCTGGGGGAAGCCCTGCCAAAGGAGGAATACTGCATCATCAGGTCCTAAATTCCCCAGATCTAAGCAGTAACCCACCTGAAGGAGCCGTTCCAGGCCCCAGCTGGCTCCAGGTGGGTTCCATATCCCTTGCGATGTATGCAGCCCTAGGGTCAGAGGCCACTGTGCTGTCAGGCGGAATGTTGCACAGCTGTACTCCTGGCTGCATTTCCTGACACCTCAGTATCCTATGGGGGCTGCTCATCAGCATGCTATTTTTGTCACCTTGTCATACTTGTCTGGGGACTCAGCAGCCATGTGTGTGGAGACCCTGTTCCCAGTCCTTTTCACTCAAGACAAACTCAACTTCACTTCCTCTGGTCTTATCAAACCCTTTGTTTCCAAAACTGTTAGGCAGCTGCTTAGGAGGTAGAACTCCACTCCTCCTGCCTTCCACCTTCCCAACTGAAAGCAAGGAAAGGTAACATGGTACGGAAAGCTGGCCATCTTCACCAGTCCTCCAGGACTCACAGGGATGAGGCTGATGGATTCTGTCTCCGCACTTTAGCCTTACTGTTGTTCACTGCGATGTCTCTGCTTCAAGAAACATATGGTCCCAGATTCCTCCATGTCACAAATAGAGTACTTTCCCATGCTCAGAGACTTAACAGATGAAATATGGCTTTTCGAACCTCTTTTCATTGACCATCAAACTAACAAGCGGCATCTTGTATTTCTACTGAGACACTCCTTTCACTCAGTTATTCAAGGAAGAATGTGTCATTGTCTCTGCTGTAGAATTTTATTTTATTTGTAAATTGTGCGTGCTGCATGCTACGGAATACTGAGAAGCCATACACCCTGGCTTGCTAGTTGACACACAGTATGTGTGATTACAAACTGTTTGAATAACAGTGGACTATTGAACTGCTCTCCAGATGTGTGTGGTGTTAACTGTGGGAATGTCCACAAAGGAGGCTTATCTTTCTGTTGCTGGGGCCCAGCTCTCCAAAAGTGGAACCAGGAGCGTAGAAGCTCTCCCAACAGCGCAGTAGCTACAAGTGGATCGTCAGAATCAAAGGAAATTGTTTCTTAAAATTATATATTCCAGTTAAGACTGAGTTGGTTCTCCCATAAGTAAATCATGGAAAGAAAATGCTAAACAGCAGCCAACCAAAATCAACTTGAGTGTCCCTAGGGAATGGTTTGTTTTATATTTTTTAAATACCTACAATTCAGAACCCTCTAGAACCAAGATCAGACACCAGTAGTCCCAGACTTATTGGACATGCTCAGTGTTTACTTCACTCCCTTGCATCCTGTTGGCTGTACACTACCATCACCATTAGTCAGGGATCACAATACTGGCAACTGGAAAGCAGTGCAGAAATCCTTCCGTGAACATTGTCTTAGGAGACACTTGAACTATGGTGAGATTTCATTTCCCATCCACTAGAATGGCTAAACTAGGAAAGGCAGATAGGGGGCTGGAGAGATGGCTCAGAGATTAAGGTGCTTGCCTGCAAAACCTAATGGTAGAGATTTGATTCTCCAGTACCCATGTAAAGCCAGATGCACAAAATGGTGCATACATCTGGAGTTCAATTACAGTGGCTGGAGGCTCTGGCACATTCATTTTCTCTGTCTCTCTTGTTGCTCGCTCTCTCTCTCTCTCTCTCTCTCTCTCTCTCTGCTTGCAAATAAGTAATAAAAATATTTTTTAAAAAGAAAAGGCAGATAGCAAATACTGGTAAGCATGTGGAGAAATTGGAACCCTCATAGCTTCTGGTGGAAGGCAAAGTGGAAGCCACTTTGGAAAACATGCAGTTTCTTAAGATACTAAACATGAAGTCACTGTGTGACTCAGCATTTGCACTCTGGGGGATCTGAACCCAAGACAAAGAAAAGCACTTGTTCACACACACACACACACACAAAAAAAAAAAAAGTGTACAAATAGTTATTGCATCAATATGCATACTGGTCCAAAAGTGCAAACAACTCACACTGTTGAATGGACAGCAAGGCATGTCACAGCCATGACAGGGAGTGAGGTACTGACCGGCATGAGAGTTCAGTGAAAGAAGGCAGGTACAGGAGTCCACATGTATGAATCCCCGTCTAGAACAGGAAAAGCTACAGAAGCAATAGTAGATGAGTGGCTACTTAGAGCCAGAGAGATTCAGGAGAAACAGAGGGGCTGCTAATGGGTATGGGGTGCATTACTGGGGCCCAAACCCAGACCTTGCATGTGTCAATCATGTGCTGCACCACTGAGCAACACCCCCCCCCAGCCCTGGGGACTTCTCTTTGGAGTAATAAAAATGTTTGAAAATTGAAGGGGATGATGGTTGGAGCAACTGGTTAAGTACACTTCAACCTGCTGAATTTTAAACTTTGAGTGGATAAATTGTGAATTATACCTCAATGGAGCTGTTTTCAAAGGGAAGCAAAATAAAAAATTTAAAGCATATTAGGAAGGATTTTTTAAAAAATGAACCTAAAATTGGTTCATCTTCAAAAATCTTCAAAAAAAATGGCAGCAAGAAAGGGAAATGGTTTTAAATTTAGTAGCTTCTATCTTCTCCTTTCTTTCTTTCTTTCTGGAATGAAAGATCTGGTACTTGTCTGACAATGTCAATGCTTTCTATCTCTGGTTGGAATCTACAGCCATATGTTGGCTCCCAGCCATCAAATACCTAGATTCACCTTTGTGTGATAAAATGCCCGTTAGCATTGCATATCGAAATATGACATTTTTAACCTATTCTAAATTCTGTAACGGGCAAATGAAAAAATTTTCAATCATGAACCATCAGGCGAGTCAGAGAAAACAAAGAAATGACTAGGAAATCCTCTCCAGATTCTGTTCGCGCTCTGCTTTCTATAGTTTAATCTAAAGAAAAAATGTGGAATTTCCTGCAGAGTGATTAATAGGCTAGCATGGTGACATACAGGAACTCTGAGCTTGACCTCACAAGTAAGGCTAACTGATATGTTAAGTTGATTACACAATTTCCTCTAAATACGTTGACAAGGGGTTTGCACAGTCACCTTGACTTTTGCCCTTATAAATGCACATTTATAAATGGCTTGCTTTTTCAGCCAAAGCAATCCTTGTTTTAGATGTGACATGTGTTAAGTAAACAACCCGATATGGAACCCAGGCTTGCTGACCTTCACAGTCATGTCAGATTATCAGAGTCACTGCAGGACAAAGGTTTGGGGAGCCTGCAATTCAGTTTGGAGATGTGGCTGGATTCCTAGGGCATAAGTGACACAAAAAGATTTTGGTACTGGGAAGCAGTGTTGTGGGTTTGAGATGTGTTCCACAAAGGGCTTCAGGCATTCCTAGAGTAGAGGCTGCTATGTGGCTCGAAGTCAATGGGGCGTAGGTTTAATTCCAGTGTTTCTTACAGATTCCTTTCAGGATGGTAATCTATTTAACCAAACAATGCAACCTTTTATATTTCTGCAAAAATAAAATAGAGGAAAGAATTCTAGTCAACTTTTCTGTTTTGAGATCATTTTCCCAGGAAAACAATAGAATTCTCAGGTAGTCTAGAGAATGTGGTTACTGGGATATTTTGGTGTTAAAGGGGGACTTACAAAAAGCCATTAGAAATGAACAGAAAATGCAACCTCCTTCAGATGATAAATCAAACTGCTATTTCAGAAATTAGCTGTTTATTTGTAGATTTATAAGTCAAGCACCTTTATTGAGCCTAATAAATCCTGATTTGATCAACGAAAAGAGATTTGCTTATGTTGATTTAGCTGGGATCTATTTGTGTGTGCTTCTTCCTGAATGAGTTAAACATTTGGAAAATGAATTGATTTTTATTTGTATATACAAAGATAATACTATTTATGCTATCCAGATCTAGAATGTGACAAGTCTTGAGCTCATCTGGAAACCAGCATGTTTTTGGACATGGAGGTTAAGTGCACCATCCTGCCATCAAAGTCTGTGGTGTGCCCCTGAAACAATGTGCAGATCCATTATAAATCATCTTCATTCATGCTGACTCTCAGATGAAACTCACTCGCTGAAAAGTGTTTACTACTTCCTAGCAATGAGTCATGCAGTAATCTTTTTCTTTATTTCATTATTTCACTTAGAGGTCTATAGTACTCATAAAAAAAAAAAAGGCTGGCTGTGGGCTTGGGTAAGAACTGGAGCTAATCCTGTAGTGTGGCTTCCCACAGCTTGTCAGTACTCAGTACCATTAACCATTAGCGCCATCCTCCTCTCACTCTGCTTCCTCCCCAACTGGACAGCACCCTTTAGAGGTCTGGGGCAAGGATGGATCGCCTGAGCTTGGGTTTACACTCTGTATAGCAAACCCAACAGTCACAAACTTTCTAGCCCAAGAGAACTATCAGAGAGCTTCCTAGTGCCTCATAATATTACCCTTCGTGATTGGTAATATTCTTTAAAATTCTAAAATTAAATGTTTATTAAATAGTTTGAATCAAATATTTCAGATATAAAATTCATAAGCCATCATGCAATGAATAATGTTCTAGCAATAGCTTAAGAATTAATATTTTACAGTGTCATTGAGATGGCTCAGTGGGTAAAGTGCCTGCTGGGTCAGCCCAAGGACCTGAGTTCAGATCCCAAGAGCCCACAGTGGCACACACTGGTGCAGTGGGGAGGCAGACACAGGAGAACCCCTGGGGTTTGCTGGTTAGCTAATCTAGCCAAAGTAGAGAGCAGAACGACGGGTTCATTGAGAGATCCTGACTCAAAGAAAAACTGGAGAGCTGCTGAGGAAGACGCCTGATGTCAACCTCTAGCCTCCGCTTGTGTGGACACAGGCAACTGCACACACATGTACCAACACACACACACAAACAAACAGAGAATTAATGTTGTACAAAATCAGTTGAAGCCCCTGTTGGCCCTGAGGTGACATGTGTAAGACCAGTTCTGCAGCAGCCTGAGGAAACCCAAAGGCAGTATGGGGAGCTACTCTGTTCTAAGGGAAGAGCAAGGAGGCCTCTGGAGAGGGGACTGTTGTTGGTTTTGGTTTTTTTTTTTTTTTTTGGTATTCAAACGTGAGAACCAAAAGAAATGACCAATATTCAAACCCTTCAGCCTACAAAAAAAAATGGTAGTGTCCTGTGATCCAGACACATGGCCCTTGCACATGAAAGAGGAAACCCCAAAGTCTTCTGATGAGGCCATTACTTGGCTCTAGACTGGCTTCCCTGCCTTCATTCTCAGCCTCTCTCAAAGCAACCTCCACACTCTTGCCACCACCATAAATCTGAGTAAACTTAAATGTGGCTAACAATTTAACGTATCTAACATTTTTATTTACTGTAGAAATCCTAGTGTTTGATGATGGAGTTCTGCCTAGATTCCCACAGTTGATGTGGGGCATACATTTGGAGGCCGAGGCAGGAGGACCAAATTTGTGTTCTAGGCCAACCTGGGCTAAAAAATGAGGCCTTGTTTAGAAAGAGAGAGAGAGAAGGAGAAGGGTAGGGGAAGAGGAAGGAGATTAGGCAAGGTGATACCTGAAAGGCAGCAAGCATTGGGCTCCTGTGTGTATCCTGCTCTAACCCCTCACTGCTCTCCTCTTCCTGCCTGCTTCTCCTGCCTTATGCCTCTTCTATGCCCTCAGCAGCATCCCCTTCCATCCTCACTTCCTGTGCCTTGCCCACACTGTGGCCATATGTACTGCTGCACTGTGGCCCCGAGTGTAACCGTCCCTCCTCTACAAGACTCTTGCAAACCAGCCGCACAGTAGAAGCCACTTTGGTATTTTTCATATGTTCTCTGCATGACTCTAAGTTCATCCTCACAAGAAAATTTTGAACTGGGTTTGGTGGCACAATGATAGACTATACGGATCCTTTCTGGAAGAAAGATCAAGTTCAGACTCAGATATGGAAGTTCATGTTTGTTTGGATCAAGAAAAGGAAAACAGACAAAGGTTTAAATACTACAAAATCCAGAAAGATGATGTGTTTTATTAATTAACTAATTAACACACATTTATAATGGTGTTTTTCTCTATTTTTTACTATATAGTCTTTGGCTAGTCCTTCATATAATAATTATTTTGTAATATTGTTTATGGAGAGAATAGAAAAATAGTTAACTTTTATTACTTGGAGTTTTACAAAGTTTCTTTCAGTCCTTTGTTTTCAGTTAATACAGAAGTATCCCCATATCCATGTTTTGAGAACCCCTGATGGTGCCAAACCATACACACACACACACACACACACACACACACACACACACACACACACATACATATATACACACATATATATACACACATATATGTGTGTATTATCCTTTTTCCTGCATTTCTATGGTAAAAGTTTAATTCATAAACTAGGTGCGTTGAGTCATAAAATAGAGCAGATAACATTATACTACAATGTTATTTAAAATTTATAAAGTGTTTGTTTCTGGAATTGTCCGTCTGATATTTTCAGACCATGACATAATTGAAACTACAAATCAGGGACTACCACTATAATATCTATACATTGTTAAGATCATTACCAAATGAGAACATCTCTTACTTTGTTTTGAATGTGAACCATAGGGTTTAGAATCATCTTCCAACTTATTTTTTTTAACCATCTTATTTTTGTTCCAACTCTTTTATTTTCTCATGCCACCCAAACATCTCCAGGCCAGATGCTCTAGCCATGTTCACATCACAGGAGGAACCTGGCCCTGCATCTATGGGACCATTTCCAGCCCAAGATGGCTTTTTTAAATGTGTATATGCATGTTCATGTGTGTATGGAGGCCAGAGTTTGATGCAGGGTGTCTTCCTTCATTGCTCTCCACCTTGTTTAGTGAGAGGTAAGATCTCTCCCGAGAACCCAGAACTTACCACCTGGGCTAGTCTATGCCAGCCTGCCCTCGGGATCTCCATCTCTGCCTCCCAAGCACTGGGGTATTGACCACCTGGCATTTACATAGATGCTAGGGATCTGAACTGCTCTTTCCACTTATGTGGCAAGTACTTTACCAAATGAGCCATCTTCACAGCCCAGCACGATGGATTTTAATCAAATACAGGCATGGCTATATCCCACCATTTCCAAAGCTAACCCTAACTCTGTTTGCCCTTAGCTGGATCCCCCAGAAGCCCATCTCAGGCAACTTGGGTTCAGGACAACACAAAGAAAGAGACAGTGGTCCTAAGAATGCCTTGTAAATTTTACAAAAAAAAATATTTGGCCAAATGGAAATACTGCCAGAACCTCTTCTGAGGGCCAGGACACACAGGGACTTGATGCTGAGGCACATACAGGATGTGGGCACTGCAAGAGCACTCAGGTAAGCAGACACAGAGCTGGGATGGCGTCTTCCACGCCAAGCTCTTATCTATTCAGTTATGCTAGTTGTGTCTTAATTTAGGAAACCTTCTCCTTCCCTGTCTACAACCCAGCACAGGCCGTCGATCATCCTGGGCTACACACACACACACACATACACACACACACACACACACACACACACACACACACACTACATGTGTAGACACAAAATGGATGTCAAAAATCTCTAGACAGATTTGCTGGGTTTCTGAACACCCTTGGGCCAAGCTTGAAGATTCTAGGATTTAACTTCCATTTGAACCAAATTTAACATGATGCTGACTTTCAGATAACGTACTGAACACTCCATTTGACTCCACCCTTGTCCTAGAAATCCTCCCTCACCTCATCTAGCTAGAAAGATTTCTGTCTGCACCAATGACTAATACGTACAGCACAGTCCTCTTAGCTTGATCCAGAGTCCCTGAGAGCCATGGATCGAAGATGGCGGGTACTCATAACAAGCAGAGCCCTGCTTTCAGTACCCTGGCACCTGTGAAGAAAGGCTCTCTGACTGATAACCCAGGTCTGTAGCCCCTGGCTGTACTTGGGCGGAACTCTTTCTCAGAACAAGTGTGTTTGCCAAAACAGGGAGTGAAGTATCTTGCAAGTCCTCTTGTTCCAGAAGAAAGACAGGATAAGGGAAGTGGCAGAAGCCATGATAGGAAGAGAGTTTTTCTCGCTTACAAGCGTGAACTGATAAGCCAAGCCCTCACAGGGCCCTAAGAGCACCTCTCTCTCAGTTAACTGAGCAAACTTGACTTGGCATCTCATTTTGTAATGGGAAAAATTCCTAGGGAGAAAGAAAACTCAGCAGTCACTGCTATCGTGGATGATGGATTTGACTCTTATCTTCCCAGCTTTCCTAGCCTCACTTCCTCATAAGCCAGAAATAGAAGGGTGCATGATAAAAATACATTAATCACAGTATTCTCATTCTCACTAGGCTTTAGTCCCTGGGTTGAATATGTTTACATCGCTTATCTCGTTTGATCCCCCCAAGAACTCTCTGGCCTATTTCATTTGATACAGGGAGACAATGAGGCACTTGCCCCGCCCAGCCCCACGATCATTGAGTGGCAGGGGTCAGGCTTGAGTCAAGGCAGCCAGACAAGGAGCTTGCACTTTACCCACTGATACAGAGAGGTTCCCCAAAAGGGGAAATGCCCGGAGACACTCTCTGAATGGTCCTTTATATTGTATGTGAAGCAAACAAGGGCTATTTTTGTCGTCTGCCACCAATATCCTGACTAGCAGAAGTTGTTTTATTTTATGGGTGCCTAGAAAAAAATATAAGAATATTTGTAGAGCAAAATAAATATGCATTGATCCCTGAAAACCTTGATATGGTCTTGATTCTTTGCCTCTGCATGGATGAGAGAAGTCTTTCGAGGGGAGAAAGAAAAATGTGGAAAACTTGGGCTACCGCTCACTCGCCAAGGTCTGGCTGCTGTGTCCTTGTGTGGTGTCCATTGACACCTAACAGTTCTACCAGGTCATTTTTGAAAAGTTTCCAGGACAGGAAGCCATACTCACATGACCCAGTGGCTCTCCAGTGCCCATATCACCGGTTCTAGGGACAATACCTGCACTGGGGCTCATAGACCAACAGATGGTGGACATGATGGGCCAAAGGGGTGAGAGGAAGCCTCCAGAAAATGTGCACTCCTACTTCATATTTGATAGGTGGAGAAACCGGGGCCCAAGGAGAAGTGACTTGACAAAGGCCACTCAGCGAACTGTGACAGAGCCTATGGTAGGGTTCAGGGTGTCCCCACAGTACAGCCACATGTCAGTTCAGTCCCATTCAGGGTTGCATTTGAACACACACTGAGAACGCTGGCTGCCACAGAGGCTGTACCCTTTCATCCCAGGTGGTTAGATTCTTGATAGAGAGCAAAAAGAGCTCTTTAACTCCATGGCATTTGTATGGTTGGTGACTCATCTGCAGTGAGGCAGGTCATTGTGTTACCTAAGCCAGTCCTGGTTTCTTCACACTCCTGTTCCACAGCAGATACAGGAGATTGCTCAATGAGTTCTCTGGTGCTGGTTCTGAAAACAAGTGCCCTGGGTGGCTGTACACATGTACAGGTATTTTTCACCCACAAATGGCACGTTCTCCCCCACTCCTCAGCAAACATGTCAGGCATTTTGTTTAACTAAATGTAGTTGTAAAGGATTGGGAAAACCAAAGTATTGTATCTACCCATCCATATCGGCCAATAGAATATTTTAAGGAAATGTCCTAAATATATCTCTTTCAAACTCTTGGAGTTACAGTGTTCTCTTTCCAATTATGGAAATAGCCCATGTGATTCCATGACTAAGATCAGTCCTTACTTTCAAAGGAAACGAGTCTGTCTTGGTTTAAATAAGCCTGTGAGTTCATGACCCAAATACATCAGGGTCACTACTGTTCCAATTCTGACACAGGTGGGAAGTAAGCAGAGTGGTCTTAGGCAGATGTATGCAGGAAGGAGCTGCAGACCTGTCTGCAGATCTGTCATGTGGCAGATGTGGATGCTGCCACCACCAGAACATCTGACACTGTTCACTTTGCGGTCACATGAGTCAGGAAAACTGCATGCTTTAAAAATGAGTTAGGAGATGGAACTGTGGACAAAGAGTGTCAAAACGTGCACACCTCATTCTATAGTGCAGTCCTCCTCAGCTTGGGCGCAGGTGACCGCCCAATGAGCCCATCATTGTAAATTGAAGTACTCAACTCTAAATACCCTGTATGTACACGCCTAGCCTGTGGGGCTTCCTAGCTTAGAGACCTGGTGCATTGTGAGCTGGTGGTTTCCCTCATGATCACCCGGCTGACCTGGAGCTACAGCTTGCTTCTGAGAGAATACATGGTGGCCCAGCAAAAGACCAAAATTCAATGTACTGTTTCTACTGAGTGCCTATCACTTCCTCACCATTGTCAAGTGAAAAAGATCATTAAGCGGCACCATCATAAGGCAGGAACCTCCTGTGTGTCTGAATTTAGCCCTGCAGGCTGAACACGGCTCCTTCTTCTGTGAGAGTATGTGGGAGGTAAGGTACTGGAGCTCAGAGCTGGCCCTGTGGCCCCTGTTCCTGTTTGCTCTTTGTTTAGTTCTGTGGCGGTTCCTATTGATCAGGGTAACGTCAAGGCACTTGAGAAATGAGGTGGTGAAAGGCTGCACAAAACCTAGGTCAGAAGTGCTCCCCAAAGATCCACTGAGCATGTGGTACATTAAAATGTGAGGGGTCTGGATATTTAGCCTCTTAAACTGTAGCTGTACCCCAATCTGCAGACCTCGAGAAAATGCCTTAAAGGAACCAACAAGAGCCTGTGTACCAGAACATCCGTAGAAATGGTGGAAGAGCAGAAATTCAGAAGTAACTGATATGTTCATCCGTTGTCCAATAAAATACTATACAGCAGTCAAAATAAATGTTCATATACATAAATCCGTCCTGATTCAAGATAACTTTCAAACTGCTGTATGTAAAGTGGAGTCTCCAGCTAGTGCTTACCAAGACATAGTGGCAATCAGAAGGAAATATCAGCTGTATTTGTGACATCTTTCAGAACAGCAGCTCAACCTTCCCTGCTGTCTTGGGAAAAAGGAGACTGATCTTTAAATACATGTCTTCTCCAGCAGCCAATGGGAGAAAGAGTAGTGGCAGAATAAAGTAGATTCCCCCTTTCCCTAGGATGCTCCAGCAACCCAAACCAGAAGTTCAGGAGAATTCCATCTTGGGAAAGGCTGCAGCTGGTACCCACCCCTAAGACTCTACAAAGTCACCCCTGCTTTGTTTAGTTTTAATGAAATTTGACCAAGTGTGCACACAGAGGCCTGGTATATGGCCTTAATTTGTGCTTAGGAATGCATAATTTTATCAGGGTCTCTGTAATTGGATACTGTGCAGTGGAATAGAGCAAACACTGCTTGTCCCATGGCAACAATGGCTTTAGTTCCTCACTATCGCCAAGATAGAAAAGGTTAGAATAGGCATGCATGTCACGTGGTAGAATAGGCATGCATTAACTGCACATCCAGGAAAATCAAAGTTTCCCTATCGTTTGCCCCTCTTTCTAAGAGTGAGTATACAACAAGTGTCTTGTTCTCTTCTTTTATACTGTTTCTTAGATTTAGGGTGATTTTTCCCTCCATTTCCTGTCTATGACTATAAGTGTGCACTCTGAAGGCTGCGTAGCCCTGTAGAGGAATGTCAGTGCTCAAGTGGTTTGGGGTGAAAAGTGCTTGTCTTATGAGCAAAGAAAATCAGTTAGCACCATAAGCACCTTCTGTGTGAAAACTGGGACTTTGGGTTATGGTTCTGTGTGTGCATGTGTGTGTACATGTGCTTGTGTGTGCGGGTGTGTGTGCAGGTGTGTGTGTACACATGCTTGTGTGTGAAGGTGTATGCATGTGCAAGCATATGGGTGTGTGTGCAGGTGTGTGTGTGCAAGCATATGCGTGTGTATGGAAACTAAAGAACAATTTCAAGTACATTCCTCAGATACCACCTTTTTTAAAATATTTTATTTTATTTGCAAGCAGAAAGAGAGAGAGAATATGGGTATGCCAGGGCCTTTACCACTATAAACAAACTCCAAACACATGTGCCACTTTGTGTGTCTGGCTTTATGTGGGAATGGAACTCAGGTTGTTAGGCTTTGGAGGCAATCACCTTAGGTACTGAGCCATCTCTCCAGTCCCATCCACCTATTTTGAGACAGGGTCTCTCACTAGCCTGATGAAATAGGCTAGACAAGCTGGCCAACTAGTGTGCCAGGAATCCATTTCTCTCTGCCTCCTCAGCTTGGAATTACAAGTGCACACCAGTAAAACAGCTACTTAGCATGGATTCTGGGGATCACAGTCAGGTCTTCATGCATGCACGGCAAGCACCTCACTGAGCCTGCTAGCTCCCAACCCTGGGTTGTGTTTTTGCAGAAAGATCACAGATATGCCGAAGTGTGAGCAGACAACTTCTAGAGGGCTCAGTCACCTCTGAGTTCCCATTCTACCTTTGTCACACACAGTAGGCACTCAATAATTAACCCCCTGATAATTAGCTATTGTTGAGGAATGGCAATGTCTAAAACTGATTATGCAAAGACACTACAAGGAGCAACTTTGTTTCTGGGTGAGAAGCCAGATGCCTACAGAAGTAGATGTCATAGAAACATAAGGGCCAGGGCTAACAAGATTTCACCCAACAGTTCATACCCCTGTCCTATGGACAGATCCAGTATGCACACCAAGGAAGGAAGAGGCCAGAGAGGAGGGAAACAGGGACACATTCACAAGATTTGCTCATACAATGTATATACTTCTTCATAATAAAGAAATTTTTAAAAAGAGATTTCACCCAACAGGAAACAGGGCTTGGACAGAACCAAAGGCTGCATGGCCAATCCAAGCGTCCCAGTACTGCATGTTTCTGCCTTGCCTACGAGGAAAGACTTGTTTTGCTTTGCTTTTTTATTTTCCCCAGTGAGAGATGGCCAAGTCCCAAGCAGGTAAAGAACTAGTTTAAGATGGAAGTCGTACCAGTTTTACAATGCAGGGACCATGCTTTTTACTTCACTAATGAGTAAGATTTGGACCAAGCCAGCTCTCTGTGTGAAGCCGGAGTCTTCATCTCATAAGCTTTGGTATCTGGTTGAAGTCATTTTTGATGTCTGCTGAGGACCAAGGAGTGAGGAAACTCAGCAAAGTAGCACACACCTAAATATGAAGTGTTTTTTGAAGGCAAGAGCCTCTGGGCTGTGGTGTGATAAGAGGACTTCAAAATCATCATTGTAGACAATGGCCAACCAACCATCAGCTTTTGTCCAATCGGCTTTCTCCCTGGAACGAACCCCAGATGTTTTGCTTAACTATGACACCAAAGAAAGTCAGATAGGTCCTAAAAGTCAGATAGACCATGGCTTTAAGACCTGTCAACCCATGGCTCTCCTGATCGACTCACAACCTTGGGTCTCTGTAGATGCTCTGCCCAAGATACACCTCTGCTGAATTCAGGGAACTGTTTATCTTACTCATACCATTAATTGCATTTAATAATATGATTGCAATTGTTAGGCAAAGCCTTGAAATTTTAATAGCATTAAGCAATTTTTATGTGGCAGTAAGGTGTGCCCCTGGAGAGAATATGAAAACAACATTTTAAGTGGGGAAAAGAGGTATTCATATGTAGCAAGAGAGACAGAGAGATGTGACTGCTATAAATGCCCTTGTGGAGGCCTAGAAATTTCAACATTCCTCCGATTTCCAAAACATTTTCATTTGAATAACTTGAGGCATTGTCTTTTTTATTGTCACATGATCCCTGAGAAGCAGAAACAGTCATGAAATAAGCCAATGACTCAGCCTGCTGTTGGACATCCCAGGAGAATGTTTAAGAAATCACCTGTTTCTTCTAAAAGATGGAGACTTGACTCAGTCAGTAAGGTGCTTGCCACACAAGCTTGAGGACCTGATTTTGGGTAGCCAGCACTCACATGAAAGCCAGGCATAACACACTTATAATCCCAGCAGTGGGGAGGCAGAGACAGGAGGATACCTGAAGCTTGCCGGCTAGTTAGTCTGGCCAAATTGGTGAGCTCCTGAGTCACTGAGAGACCCTGTTATTTTTAATATTTTTATTTATTCATTTTTTAAAGCATTTGCCAAAATTTAATGAACCTTGCTGTGTGGCTTTAAGCCACCAGGACACAGGCACCCCCAACACCCTTTATCTTCTCCTCAGCTTTTCGGCTGAAAAATTTGGCCTTCACAATTACAGGTTGCTTGGGGAGCTTTCCTTTCCCCAGAACTTTGTAGTAGCCGGATCGCACAACGTCAATGATGGGGGCAACTCCAGTCTTGTTTTTGGCAGCATTTACCCGTGTCTGTTCACTGACCAACGTCCACAATTTGTCAAGGCTGACAGTTGGGCAGAAGCTCTGGTTCCTCTTTAAGCGGTAATGCCTCATACCAACTTTTCCAAAGTAACCTGGATGACATTTGTCTAAGTTGATCCTGTGGTGATGCATGCCACCAGCATTACCCCGGCCTCCAGGGTGCTTCCGGTGCTTGCCGATGGGGCCGTGGCCGTGGCTCTTCCTCAGTCTGGACGGCATGGCGGCGGCCGAAAGGCTATTTATTCATTTTCAAGCAGAGAGAGAGAGAGAGAGAGAATTGAACCAGGGACCTTAGGCACTGGAGGCAAGTGCCTTAACCACTGATCCATCTCTCCAGCCCAAGAGACCCTGTTTTGAAAAATAACATGCAGAGTAACCGAGAGAGACACCCAAATGCCAACCTCTGGCCTCCACACATTTATACACAGAGGCTCATACAGACATGTACACACAAAGAGGCAGCTTCTCTTTAGGTGGTATGTATGGTGTGTGTGTGTGTGTGTATGTGTGTGTGTGTGTGTGTGTGTGTGTGTGTGTGTATTGTGTGTGTCCATCCTACCCATGTCTGAGGCAGGGTCTCTTGTGTTCATGCTGCATTCACCAGACTACCTGGCCTATGAACTTTTGTCTCCACGTTCCTTCTAACCACAGGCACATTGGGACTACAGGCACCACCATAGTATCCATCTTTTGGGGGGGGGGTCTGAACATACTTGCACAGCAAGTGCTCAGATGTAGATTCTTTAGGAGCTTAAAACTATAGTCACCCTTGTAAGTATGCCCAATAAAAGGGCTAACACTGCCCATCTCTCTGCAAAAACAAAAAAAATCAACAAGAGTCTGGGACTCTCTCATGAGTACTAGGAATTGTGTATTTTAGAAGCGTGTGAAAAGCAAGCTGCAGGAAAGGCTGGATTCAGTACCATCTACCTGCAAAGGAAAGACATGGATGCCAACTATTCTCTTTGGTTCTGTAATCACTTTGAGGTTCTTAAATCTTTGCAGGTGGCAGCCCTTTTGCTCAGTGATGAATTGCCATGATGGTGGAACTCCAGATCAGTGGTTGGGCAGCATTCTCTAATTACTACAACTTCCTGGCTCTTATCCAACCAAGAGAGACTACAAATGTTCAGCTCCATCTCTCTGACAACAGAGTTAACTCAAAATTCATGGAAAGTGGGTGTGTCTTCTCAAGTCAGAAGAACCAGAGTTAGTGGGTGGACATAGCCATTCATAGGTAATGAGCAACTGTACACTGACTACAGTCCTAGAAGAGCCAAGGCCAATTGCATGCTCTGCAGCTGTTATTACCAGTCCCCCTCTGTGTTCTGGTGACCACCAGGACCAAGTCCAGCTTGTCTGTGACCAGAGCCTCCTCTGTTATCTCACTGGTGCCTTTTCCCCTTATCCTCCTGTGGGTCCCTCCCCAGGCTGCACTATTTTGATTACACCACTGACCACTCAGAAGCAGAGATGATTCCTAATTAGGAAGGCTAATCAGAGGCTTCTCTATCTCACCAGCCACACCTGCTGAAGGAATAGTCTGCAGACCTCACCCACTGCATTTCTGGGATCTGGCATGCTCTGACCTTTGTGCCATTTGAGAAGTCTGGGCAAATGCTGAAGGTCTGATTCTCTGTCAGTGGTTCATGCTTCAAAGAAACATCTTCCTACTCTAGCTTTCAGGGTCATAGAGGGTCTCCATGCTCAGGTAGAAGAACAATGCCACCATGAGGTGTCTCTGTATCCACTGTAGGTGCCAATGTCACTGTGCTGAGGAGAAAGAGCTCTGGTGCACGGTAGATGACCTTTGATCCCTCCTGAAAGTGCACCACATGGGGGTTGTGATAGCTAGACTGTCACCCTTTTGGGTACAGCTCAGTCCATTAGTTCACTTGCATATGCCTTTTTTCTCTAGTTCCCCCCCTTTTTATGATACAGGTCTATAGTTTCCAAACTCAAAACATACTTTGCAAATAAATTGAAATAGAACCTGATTTGTGTGTATATTCTAAATAAAATTTCTTAATTTTAAGTTGGATTTAGTTATGCATTGGGACAATAGCCTTTTTAAAGGATTACTTTCCATAAACAAGTTGTTTCCCTGAGAAGCCAGTGGTACATGGTCACTCTGCTGTGGTGCGTGCACACACACAGAGTTGTAAAATGTTACCAGCTGTTAAGAGTTAATAGCCTATTTTTTAAAAAGGAATTTCTTTGTCATGATTTTCTGTATGATATAAATAACCATAAAAAGAAAGAGAATAGCAATAAACCCATAACCCACCAACCAGAAAGAGTAGGTGTCCCATGCCACTTCTGTCAAATGGATTGAGTTCAAATTTTATTTTCTTTTATGTTTCTCCCCCAAAGTTGCTGCTCATAGAATGATATGCTGTAAGAAAATTCTAGAAAGAGTTTATTGTGCTTTCAAAAGTTAGCCTCCAAGTCAGGTGCGTGTGGTGCATGTGCCTGTGGTCCCTGCTACTTGGGAAAATAAAGCAGGAAGATAACTTGAACACACGAGTTCAAGACCAGCTTTCAGCACTGTAGAGACTCATCTCAAATAATGATGACAAAAGTGATAGGTGACAAAGAGCATTTTCCCGCTATAATGAGATTTTGCTCTAAGAAGAAACTTGTAATTAGTACTATCTAAAGGTTTAATAGCCAGCCTGCTCTACAGCCTTGCAAATAAGTTTCCCATCATGTTTCCCATTGGCCATTCAGAAATTGATCTGGTGATGAAAATTAGCTATGCTCTCCTAAAAAGGGGGGAAGAGACAGTGAAAAGGCAAAAATAGACCCCCCCACACACATAGATTTATGTTCTTCCTACCCAGAGTGGAAGTAGCCAGGAGCAGAATAGGATTGCTCTCTGTGAATATATTTATATGAAAAGAATTTTATATTTTTTTCTCTCCACGGATAGGAAAGTCTCGATTTCAACCTATATCCATGACTTTGTAGAGCTTATAAAAGAGAAAGAAAACCCTCCCAGGAAGAAACCCTTTAGGTCAGAGAGAAGCAAACTATCAGAGAATTTTCAAACATCCTTTCCAGGGTCAAGTCTAAAACCGTAAGAATCAGACTGAAGTATAGCAGCACAGGTAGGAATCCAGGAGGCAGGAAAAAACACACAAATATCTGCTGCAACTGGATGTGGCCCCAACACCACCAAAGACCTCCAGAGAAAACCAGGGTGGCATTCCATTTGGGACACAGCCTTCTACTTTGGGAAAATGTTGCACACAGAGAAATAGACATGCCTTAGGAGGAACAACAGGGAGGAGGGACTGTTTACTTCTCAGGAAGTTATGAAATATCATATGTAAAGTACAGTCATATTTTTGTTATTACTTGATTTAACACTCCAGGAACTCAGCCCACGCCAGCTGTGAGTCTGAGGCTGCCCTGCTCATTAAAATTCTCCTCTTTCAATTCCTATCCCTTCTCCCATTACTAACTGTTGCCTATCCGATTGTCCCTCAGCTTATCCTCTGTCGCATTTGAAATGTTCCTGTTCATTGCTTCCAGAAAGGTTCTTTTTTTTATATTTTATTTATTCATTTTCAATCAGAGAAATACAGAGAGAGAGAGAGAGAGAGAGAGAGAGAGAGAGAGAGAGAACACCAAGGCCACCACCTTGTGGGTCTGGCATATGTGGGTACTGGGGAATTGAACCCGGGACCTTAGGTACTGGAGGCAAGTGCCTTAACCGCTGAGCCATCTCTCCAGCCCCAGAAAGGTTCCTTTAAAAGGCACATTGTACATCTACAAAAGCAAAAGTTGATCATACAAATTTTGGAGAATTCCAAAAAATACAAAGAAAATAGGAGAGACAGTAATTCTATCACCTGTATAGCTGTTAACACTTTATTGATATCAAGCTACTATTTTTAATATCCAAAGTACTTCTGCAGATAAGAGCTACCAGAAACTTCCCAGGACAAAGGATCTAAGGTGTTTAGACCCTGCCCACGAGGACCTTGACCACATCTTCTTTGTCCCAGTCACCTGGCAGCTGGCCCAGCACGTGGCATGAAGGGGGCACCTGGATTGCAGAGGAGGAAGGTAGTAATGTAGAATGGCCCTAAGAAAGAGGAAATAGATCAGCAGTTTTCTTAAATAGAAACTATAAAATACATTTCTCAATGATGACCTTTTACTTGAAATGTCAAAAATGGATTTATAAGATGATATGAGGGCTGAGAAGTTTCCCAGAATGTGCTAGAAGATGACTTTCCTTGTCTTAGAAGAGGCCGTTGCCTGCCAAGGTTGAGGCCACACTGTCTTCCTTCAGCACTTGGGGAGTGCGAAGGAGATGCTGAGCCCAGGAGGGGTGAGAACCAGGGCCTTCTAGCCGCAAGGCCTGCACAGGGACTGAATGTCCCCGCATGGAGCAGCGCCCATAAACAGATTAGAGAGCTCCCATTCGTTATTCCACAAACAGTTTTCTGTCATTTAATTAGAAAATTTATCTTATTTTGCCTCCAGGCCCTGTAGCCTTATTACATTTGCACATATTTCAAAATGTTTCACGTGCTGACCAGATAACATTAATGACCATATTAGATAGGCAAACGCTTTTAAACAAAAAATAATAAACATCCTGTGTGTATATATAAAAAATGTTAATTCCGTCTGGAGCCAAACAGGTAATTTTCCCTTCAGCCTTTTTTCAGTCGGCTAAGACAGGTTGGCCTGGGAGAGCAGTCAGCCTGTCTGCAGACTGGCTTGACTTGCATACCACGGCCCGAGTTTCTTCAGAAACAGACAGCAGGATGATCTGATTGGCTTGCATCCAGAGCATGCTCACAAGGCCTCCTTTGATGAAAGGGTTCTTGGTTAAGTACTGTACCAAAAGCAGCCTGCCACCCTCCTTTCAAAGATACCCATTTAGAGTAATTCCCAGAAAGAGAAAAAACAGCAAGAAAAAGAGAGAGGGAGGGGAGAGGAGGGAGACAGAGCTGAACTCCGGGATTACAGCGAGAATAATTACGCTCCCAGGCCTAGAGAAAGGGGAGAAAGTTATTACAAGTCAACTGCTGGATGCCGAAGTAGCTGGTTGGCAACTCTGCAAGAACATAAGGAATGTGCAATTAAGCTCATTAAAACATCATCATTATGCTTATCAATCTTTCTCCAAAAGAGGTGGGGTGGAGCAGTGTGTTACGGCATGACTGGTCTACAGATAGAGATCCGGTCTACCTCAGTTGCTTCTCTCAGCAAACAAAACGAGCTGTTCAGTTCCATGGAGCATTTACAGCTAGGCAGGCTGGCTCCTGTGAGGAACGCTGGAGCCTGACCCAATGGGCCAGCCTTCATTGAATACCAAGATATGTCCAACAATGGTGTTGAGAGAAATCCAGAAATCCTGGATTGGACACCAGTCCTGCCTTTCCAGTTCCATTAGCTTGGTTGGGGAGGTGAGACATCACCATTCATTCATTCATTCACACAGCAAGTGGTGGCATCCCACTAGGTGCCCTGGAAACAGGGACACAGCCTCCAGGGACACTGACAGTACTCAGCCACAATGTCAGTGGCTCCGGATTGTGGGAGTTCTGGAAGGGAACAGGAGGAACTCCTCTGACACAGAATGCCTGGTTTCCAACTTGCTCCTGGAGGAAAAGGAGTGTCCTCATTGGCTTTCACATCCTCTCGCTTTGTGGCTCTGACTTGAGGGAAGATGTGTAAGTGTGTGGTGTCATATGTGTCTAGGTAGAGTGTCTTACTCACCTTATTTCTTGAGACAGAGTCTCTCATGGAACCAGAGCTCACCGATGAGGTGAGACTAGCTGACCAGTCAGCCCGAGGGATCTTCTGTGCCCACCTCCCAGTGCTGCGCGTACAAGTAAGCGAGTTGCCATAGCCAGCTTTTATGTGGGTGCTTGGGATCCAAAGCCAGGTACTTGTGCTCTGTGAAGCGAGCACTTTACCAACTGAGCCATCTCCCCAGCCTCCTGCAGCTGGGACTGTTTAAAATGGCATTTTAATATGAAAAGTATTTGTGTTTCTTGTTGAAAATTAGTCACAGCCAAAAAAAAAAAAAAAATACAAAGAGAAAATAAAAATCATCTATGATCTAGCCCACCCCAAAATACTTACTCCAACATTTAGCTATATTTTCTTCAATCTTTTGATTTCAGTTTTCTCAAAATCATACAAATAGAATTATTATTTAGGTGTTCACCTTACATAATGTGACATTTTCTATATCATTAAATGGGCTTCAAACCATTGTTTAAAATGACTGCATAGTTTAACAATCTTTATTTTGGGGCCATGGGGATTGTAGCCAGGGCCTCACACATGTGCTGTACCACTGAGCTACACCACCAGCCTGAGTTTAGTCTTTTATTGCTAGACATTTTATTTACAGTTTTCACTCCTAAAAATAACATTAGCCTGAGAATTTTATCTTTGTATATAAGAATGGTCAACTAGTCACACACCTAAAGTTATTTGCAGGTAGTAGTTATATACCATCTACCTGTAAAGTCAAGGAAAGCTACATGATTTAGTGCAGAGTGACTGTAGGAGCCACAATATAGCTTCACAAATCTGGGGAAGAGGAAGTTCCCTGGGGACCAGCAGAGTGGAAATCTCACAGAGGAGATGGGTCATGAACCATGTTAAGTCTAAGGCCCATGTTACTGCAAATTGCCCCACCCTAGCTTGCACCTTACCTTAGTACCTGTTAGGAGCCCCTATTTCTGTTCCAGCTCAGTCCAGGCAGCTTCCATCGCTCATGTCTATTGCACATCTCATGTTCAAGTTCAGTGATCCACAAACGTTTCACCTGGGTGCAGATTAAAAAGACATATTCCTGGCCCCCATCCCAGCCTTGCTCAGTCAGAACCTGTGGAGCGGGATCTGCCATCTGCATTTTAAAAAATGCACCTCAAGGCAATTCCAGGGCAAGGTTGCAGGATGGGCATTTCAGGAGGACACACTGGACGCAAGCAGCCGTGATGCTGAGCATGTGGTGCTGAAAGCAGGGCTCTGCAGAGGGCATGGCCCAGGCCCTGGCCTGCCACACCCCCATGTGTGGCCTTGGGCCTGTTACTTTTCTTACTGAGTCTGCTTCCCTTAAAAGGAAAATAATCATCAAGAGCAGTCATGAGGATTGAATGAGGTGCCAGTTTCAATGAAGGTTTCTGGTAGTTGTTATTATCACACATACATATCATTTCTACCAACAACGCCAGAGCATGGAGCAACTCCCCAGCCTTTCATCTGGGCTGCAGCTGAGCTCACCAAGGAGAGCCTCTGAAATGAGTCTCCTGCCAGGTCCCCTCAGAGCACTCAGCTGGTGCCTTCCTGTTTCCCCAAGCCATGCTACTACCAGAGGGAAGCTGGACAGTAGCATCTGATTGGTAGAATACATCCTTGGTTGGAAGCCAAGTTAAGCTAAGGTGGGAGGGAAAGAGAAAGCCCAAGGCAGGCTGATGTAGAAAGGTGAGATTGGCGAAACTCCAGGATCCAGAGGGCTAGAGGAAGCAGCTTGATCCTTCATTCCTGGTTTGATCAAGGTAGTGTTAAAATGGACCCCAAAGGTCTTGAGACAGAAAAGATGGTTTTAGGTTTCACTTATTAGCTACAGTAAAATTGAAATGCTGATTCCATTCAAGCTATACTGTTGAGGTATCATATTGTGAGCTGCTAATAAACACTAAAATTCATTCCTTATTCCCCAAGTATATCAAGTTCATTCACATGTAGTGCAGGGCCAATGTTCAGTGACACTGCATTAGAATGTATTTTTGTTGGAAACAGACACAGTTCAGCTGCAAAACACTTCCAAAAAGTGTTCCCCCCCCCTCAAGCTTGGGAGGAGCCTTTTGCGTTTGGGGAACTCTCTCAGTCAACTGAGTCACCTACACAAAGTGTGAGGGAACTGTGTTTGATTAGTTTAAGAAGCAGATTCAAAGGAACTGTGTTCTCTGCTCCCCCATCCTCTCTTGGCCCAAAGACCCCATTGTGCAAGGGGCCCAGTCTTCTCATTGTTCCCACAGCCCTGGGTGCCTATACCAGAAGGCTCAGGTACTTGAGAGCTGATCCACTTGCAGAATTCTCAGAGCACTTGGTGACTGACTGTGGATGCTGTAATCAAACAAAACAAACAAAAACGCACTTCCCAGAAATAACCAACTTGTGAGCTTAGGATGAGGAGAACAGAGTGGGTGATGCTGTAGCCATCTCAGGCCAGATCATAGAAAGAAGGAAATGAGGAGGAGGATAGAGAAGATATACCCAAGGGAAAATATGCAGAACTGCACACCTGTAATCCCAGAATTGAGGAGGCACAGGCAGGGGAATCGGGAGCTCAAAGCCAACTTTAGCTATATGGCAAGTTTGAGGCCTACCTGGGCTGCCTGAGACCTCATTTCAACAAAACAGAAACAGAAACAGAATTTCCATCTGAGGAGGTAAAAGGAGATGTTTGAACAATTTCAAACTATCTGGTTCTATTCTAAATTTTTAAACCATAGTGTTGAGACTCAACACACAGTTATGTTTGTGGTATGTTGGTTTATCCCTATGTGCATGTGTGTTGGGGTGGAGCCAGACATGAGACCATTTTAAGAAAACTCAAAAAGTTGGAAACAATCCAGACATGTGTGAATCCATAATCTTATTTACATTTCATCTAAGAATGCAGAAATAGGACATAGATCCTCTCCTCATCATCCCTGTCCTGCTTTACTGATGATAATTGAGCCGAGCGTCCAGGTTTTTATTTTTATTTATTTATTTATTTATTTTTAAATATTTTATTTATTCATTTTCAAGCAGAGAGATACAGAGAGAGAGAGAGAGAGAGAGAGAGAAAGAGCAAGCACACCAGGGCCACCACCTTGTGGGTCTGGCATATGTGGGTACTAGGGAATTGAACCAGGGGCCTTAGGCACTAGAGGCAAGTGCCTTAACCGCTGAGCCATCTCTCCAGTCCTATTTTTATTTTTTAAGTATTTTATTTATTTACTTATTTTTGAGAGGGGAGAGAGAGTGAGAGAGAGAGAAAGAGAGAGAGAGAATGAGAATGGGCGTCCAGGGCCTCTAGCCACTGCAAACCAACTCCAGGTGCATGTGCCACCTTGTGCATCTGGCTTTACATGGGTACTGAGGAATTGAACTCAGGTCCTTCTGCTCTACAGGCAAATGCCTGAACCGCTGACCCATATCTCCAGCCCTCTTCTTTTCATTTTTATTACTTGGCCCATGCATACCAGGACTGTGAGTCTTGAGGAATCTGCTGGTTTTCAACAAAGTGATTACCAGATCTTTGCTCTTCTGGAAGGCAAAAGGCTAGAAAATTACAATGCCCTGTTTGCTGAAGTGATCACCCTGAGACTGTGTGGGGCTTATCTCCTGGTGTGATCAGCCTCAGCCTCTAAATAGAGCTGTCTTAAAAACACAGATCTACCAGTAAGATGTGTTTTAATTTTGGTCTAACAGCTTTAGGATTACCCCTCAAGACTCTACCGCCAGGCTTTTGTACAAACAAGGAGCTTACACAAAACTCCTATTACAATGGGAGCTTGAGGGCAAAGCCTTGTTTGGTTGATTGAGTAATGATTGTATGAGGGACAAATAAAGGCTTTCTTTCCTTACACATAACAGTTATGTCTCGCTCACACTAATAATGCCACATTTTCTCTTAAAAAAATATTTACACAGCCTGATGTTATTCTTAATGTCAGTGCAATGTGTTACCTCTGGGTTGAAATCCAGTTTTAATCCTATGAGCTAGAAAAATGAGTTCGATTCTCTACAATTGAGTTTCAAAATTGTTGCTTCTGGTGTATTTTTTTTCTTTTTGCAGTGAGTTCTTAGACAGTCGTTTTCTAAATTGATAAAGATGGATGGATTGATGACAGATGATGATAGATGATAGATAGATAGATAGATAGATAGATAGATAGATAGATAGATAGATAGATGATAGATGGATGGATGGATTACTATGTGTCTATGTATATGTAACAATTTTGTTGCTATACAACTTTCTTTGTTTTTTGAACATCTACTCAGTGATCTCAGTAAAGTTTTACAGTGAGCTGATGGACTGTTTTATTGTGTTTGTATGTGTGTGGTGTGCATGTTTATATGTATGTGGGCATATGTATGTGTAAGTGTTTGTGGAGGCTAGAGGTGGGTAGCTATTTTATTTGTCAACATAATGTCTTTCTCAGAAGCTGGCTCACTAGTTCAGCTAGTCTACCTAGGCTGCTTGCCCGACTCTTCCCTGTCTCTGCCACCTGAGTGCTGGGATTAGAGGCATATGCCATCGTGCTTAGCAGCTACATGAGTACTAGGGATCCAAACTCAGATACACTTGCACAGTGGGCACTTTACCAACTGAGCCATCTCCTTAGCTGCAATGAAGCTGGAACTACTCTTAGCAGCCCAGACAGAACTTCGCTCTTTCTTGCCTTTCTTTCTAAAGGCTATTCTGATGGCTGGTTCCCTGCACATATTACAGTGTTGTTTCCTTTCATTTGATTTAAAGTCTCTCTTAAACAAAATGGACTGGAAGATTTGAGCGCTGAGAGGTAGAGCTAAGCCCTGTTCCCACTACAGGTCTAATTTGTGTGACTTTATGGACACAGCCCCCTTCTCTGCTGTCATCTCAGACCTGGTCCTCAAGGTGCATGTCTACAGCTGAAGGCATATAGAGTGTGCCCAGAAGGACCAAAGCAGTGACGGTCAAGGTGAAGGTGAATGAAACTAGGCCCGGCACTCTTTTTCCTGAGTGGGAACCAAGAGCAATCCAGAAACAGAAGGACAAAGAGAGGCGCCGAGATAATGGGGTAGACACCAGAGTTTCAGCTTCTTACAGAGAATTTTAAATTACTTTGGCCTTCCATTAGGAGCAGAGTGCTTTTTGAGTTTGCCAAATCTATCTTTGAATGTAGTTAGTTTCTGCAAGTAGAGTTGGGCAAGAGATTTGAATTAGGATATTATAACTTCAACAGGACTCATTTTAATCGGTTAATTTGGCATATGAAAAGGACAATAGGTCATTGTAATTATGTAAGAGATATGCAGTCATTAGCTTCAGCATTCCAATTTCTCATTAATATCTACCCGGAAGAGAGTGTTGAACGTGAGGCTATCTCTGTTGCCTGAAAAATGATCGTTTTCGCTTGAGTTGTGGCTTATTTTTCCTCTCTGCTACCTCTAGAATTGATTTAAGTACAAGGCTCAGACAGCAGGTCTCTGTAGATGTCAGGGTCATGTCTCCCACACAGGTGAGGGACCAAGATATTGCAAAGATCCCATTCAGTCCGATCAAATGATCTGTGGCAAGGTTAGTTTTTAAAAAAGAATAAGACTACTAGCTAGAAGAGCTGTTGCCTTTAGGCACCAAACCCCAGCACCCAAATAGTCCTCACCACTTGGCACCAGGCTCAGAAACCCATTAGTGGTGCCTGTTTGGTGAATAGAGAACGAGTGACTGAGCATGTGGCCTCCTGGCAGACTTGGAATGTGCCACTGGCCTTTGTCACAAGCCTCATGCCAAGCAGAATTTTCCATGCCTCAACTGCTCTGAGGTGATGGGTGAGTTCTCCTTTTTCTGCTATTTGTTCTAGGAGCATGGAGGCTTGCTCTGTAGCACCAGGAAGGGACTTTAATGCCCTGCTGGCTGTCAGGACACCACTTCACTGAGTTCTGAGACTTTAAAGCTCTGTGATGGGGAGATATTTTGTGTGCTTTTAGCATAAATCCTCTTGTCTAGAATCTACTTTACACTTTGATCTCATCTCAATGTAGTGTTGCCTTATTAAAATATGCTTCAAGGTTGTTAAGGCCTTTGACCTTTAACCTGCTGTTACTGCCTAGTGCCATGTGACACCAAGAACATGTGGTCAACTGGGCACCAGTCAGTTTTTGATGCCTTTGCCTTTACAGCCTCACCAGGGTTTATCCACTTCATGTATGATTATGATGCCACAGTGCTCTTTCTGGAAAACACAACCAAGAATGCGGGTGGTGTGCTAGGGAGATGGCTCAGTCAGTAAAGCACTGACCTTGAAAGCATAGGGATCTGAATTTGATCTCCAAAACTCATGTAAACATACCTGGCATGTTTGCACACACCTGTAATTCCAGTTCTGAGGAGGTGGGCACTGATGGAACACTGGGACTTGCTGGCCAGCCAGTCTAGCCTAATTGATAAACTCCACATCACTGAGAGACCCTGTCTCAAAAAAAGTTATATGGCATTCCTGTGGATGGTACCCACAGTTGTCCTCTGGCTTCCCCATGCAGACTGAAGCCCACCTACACCTGCACACGCATACACATGTGCATTGGAAATACATAAATAACATGGAGGGCTTCAAGGAGAAATAGCAAGAAGTGGAAGAACAGTTTTTTAACTAGTTGTGGTTGACCTGCAATGACAGTGTTGCCAGAAACCCTGGAAGTAACATCGAGGTCTTCTCCAGACATACCAACCTGCACACCAGCTGATCCCCACCCTGCCATATGGCTCCCTCTGGCATTCTTATCTTAGTTTAGGAATGTTCCTTTTGCATGCATGCTCTCAGGAACATGCTACTTAATCCCAATCTGTGCCTATAGTACTTGGTGTGTCTTCACTGTAGTCAGCTGTGGGCAATTCTCGATTGTCTGTGAGGAGGGAGATGGAGCAGCAGTGAATAATGCAGGACTCAGCTTCAGAGTTCAGCTTCAGGACTCAGCTTCAGGGGTGTGAAGATGTCACCTGTGCAAGAAGCCAGTGTGCTGGGGGAGTGAGAGAATGGAGAGTGTAGAAGGCGATCAGGGCTAGGGATAGAGGGCTAAGGCATTTTTCCAAGGTTAAGCATGATGGGAAACCTTAGGCAATAAAGGAAATCTTGTGGAAAGAAACAAAAGAAGAGGTTTAGAACTGACTGCTGTATAAACGCTGCACGAAGTAAATGCTCCAGAGCTGTGCAGATGGCAGCCAGCACTTTGATAAAGACAACCTTCAATGTTTATAAACTTTGCTAAATGCTATTAAGAGCTGGTTGATAGACTTGGGCTCAAATAATTTTAGATTTAATCACTAGAATGAGGCTGTTGCTGGAAGCAGTTGGTATCTGATTCTCACCTGCTGGTCGCTCCTGGAAACCTCACCTGAAGAGGAAACTGCTGCATTCGAATTGGTCGTCAATAGAAGGATCAGGAACTAGATTCCCATTGGAGGGAGATGTGAGGACACTTCAAAAGGAGAAGAAAAATAATTGCTTCCAATTAACAAAAAATGCTTAAGGGATCTTGTAGTCCATAGAATTAAATTGTCCATTTGAAAGATTCCTCCCATAAGACAGGAAATGACGACTTCCAGCAGAGTGCTGGAAAACACACCCCCATGCTTCTTTCTGACATATTCCTTAAGCAGGTGTGGGAAGGAAAGCAGCATACATATGCCAGAATTCATGGGTATTTTAAAAAGCTGCGGGACTGTCTTAGTGGCAGGTGTATTGATGTCATAGCATCCAAGGGTTTCTTTTCAGTTTTTAATTTTGTGTGTGTGTGTTTGTGTGTGTGTTGCATGCATATGTATTTGCAGGTGCCCCATCAAAGGAGAACATCAGCTAGCTTCCTACTCTTACACATCTTTTCCTTGAGATTAAGCCATTTGTTGAACCTGGAGCTGTTCTTGGCAGTTCTGGAGATCAGTGAGTCCTAGTGATCCTCCTGTCTCTGCCTCCCCGACTTAGCTCTGGGGTTTCAGGCTTACGTGACCATGCCTAGCTTTTTACGTGAGTGCTAGTGATAGACCAGGTCTTCATGTTTGTGCCTTCAGTTCTGTGTCAGTTACCTTCTCATTGCTGGCACAAAGCAGCAAGCTAGAAACAACTTTGTTGCAGTCAGCTTTCTCATTGCTTTGACAAGGAACCTGACAAAAAGCAGCTAATGGGAGGAAAGGGCTTCTTTTGGCTTACAGACCCAAGGGGAAGCTTCATAATGGAAGGGAAAATGATGACATCACTTCTGCCACAGCAGATGGAAGGCGTGCCATACACTGGCAATATCCCATAAACCCGCTCCCAACTTCACTTCCCAGTCAACTTGAAGCATGTGATGTAATTCCCAGAGCAACTGTGAAGCCCAGGGAACATTTGGTATTTCCCATGACCAGCTACCAGTTTACCAGTACATTGCGGTTTTTCCTTTTTTTCTGTATGTTTCTGTCCTTTGCGCCTATCCCTTCTGGATGTCCGATGACACAGAAAAGTCATCTTTAATTGTCAGAGTGGATTTCAGGAGCAAAAGTAGAAAAATAAAAGTAGTGGTCATGGACTGAATCTGGGAGCACGGTGAGTTGGGCAAGGCAGTACCCATGATGCTCAGCAGAATTAGGGCAGGGGCTGGGGATTTGATGGGAGTATTGCATCACTGCTAAATTTCCTGATTTGGGTAAATGTGAACTCAAAGGGCATAACCTCTGCAGTGGGTGTCGTCAAGTGGATCCCAAGGCTGTGTGCAAGTACAAATAAGGAATGGCAAGGCTATGTGGTGACAGTCAATGTCATGAAGAGAAGAGGAACTTGGATTATATCATTCTTACAACTTTCTGTTAAGTTGAAAATTATTTCAAAATAAGAATGGTGTAGGGGAGAGGGCTCAGTTAGTAAAGTGCTTGTTTTACACTCATGAGGACCTAACTTTGATTAAAAACAACATAACAACAACAAATAAATTGGGAGCTGTGCACTTTTGTAATCCCAGAGCTAGGGAAGAGACAGGGATCCTTGGTGCTCACTGGTTAGCCTAATGGGTGAGCTCCAGACCAGTGAGATACTCTGTCTCAAAAAAAAATGTAATCAGCCTTCCTGAGGGCAATACCAAAGGTTGTCCCTCTGGCTAGCACAGGCTCGCACACACAGGAAATAAGAAGGAGCACATTACATGAAAAGTAATTCTGGCCTTGTAGGACTAGCAATTGCTCTTTTCCTAAAAGAAACATGAACGACAAGCACGATCCAAATGATTTGTATAAAGTAGGGAGAGCTGAAATTTGCCATTAATTATCTAGACCCTCCCGCATCCCTGCTGACTTGAGTGTGCGGAACACAGGCTTGGACTGTCCTAAAGCATAGGGCATGGTCATCCAGGGCCACATCATAAGGCCATCACAAGTAGACAGGGAGCCAGCCATCTTATGTGTAGAAAGCCGACTTTGTCTCAGTTAGTGGGGGGGGGGGGAGTCAGGGAAGGCTGTGCCATTTAATTTGCATGATCTATTTGCCATCCAATGTCAGAAGGAAGGAAATAGGTTGACTTGGAGTTCAAGTGCATTTAGAATGTTAGCTGAAATCATGGAATTTCCCTGTCTTCAGATCTTGACCAAGCCAGACTTCCCAGGCATAGTCACCTAGTTCCTGAGAGGTGCTGGGCATCAGGGATATAAACACCCTCTGAATGTCCCCACTCTACTCTAAATGTGGGCAAACTTGGACTTTCCTTGCTGCATGAAGCAATGCCTGCACTCTATTCGGTCTGCACAGTATATGGAAAGGTATATGGCAAGACCCAATGTCTACCTCCCTTGTCCCTTCCTATTGGAACACTAAAACTTACCGGTCTAGGAATCTGGGAGCAAATTTGTGCAAAGCTGGTATGCCCAAGAAGACCTGGAACTGGGTAGGCACCAAAGGCAAGTAAAATGAGCAAGCAGGAGAGTATACGCCCTTGTTGAAGAGGTTTCTCAGAGGCCATCTTGTTGTCGCCATGGGCATTGTAATGACCAGGACAAGCATGTCTCCCAAGCTTCTAGGTTACAAATCTCCTGGTTTGTGAATGCTGTCAAGATTTATTATTATTATTATTATTATTATTATTATTATTATTTAAAATCAGTCACCTAAGAAAGCAAGCTTATACCTATAACCTTTGCCCTCACTTTCTTCCTGCCTCCAGCCCTAAGCAACCTTCAAGCTGTTTCCTCTAGAGATGCCCATGTTCAAAACATTGTATATAAATGGAATCATGTAACATGTGACTTTTACTCAGCATGTTCTTATGTCTCTTCATGTGCGGCAGGCTATGCATCATTTTAATGACTGAGTAATATTCCATTGTATGTATACACCATACCACACGTTCTTTATCTGATCCCAGCTGGCAGATATTTGGTCTGTTTCTACATTATGGCTACAGAGAAGAATGCTGTTATAACATCTGTGGACAGGTTTTTGTATGAACCTGTTACATTTCTTTGGAATCACTAGATCAAATGATAATTTCAACTTCTTTTTTAATTAATTTATTTGAGAGTGACTGACAGAGAGAAAGAGGTAACAGAGAGAATAAATAAGTACGGGTACACCCAGTCCCCTGCTACTGCAAATGAACTCCAGATGCATGCTCCACTTTGTGTATCTGGCTTCACATGGGTACTAGGAAATCAAACCTGTGGTTTACTTTGCAAGTAAATGCCTTTAACTGCTGAGCCATCCCTCCAGCCCAACTTCAACTTCTTGAGGAATGCTTTTCTGAAGTGTCTGCATTGTTTTACATTCCCACCAGCAGCATGTGAAGGTTTTTATTTCTCCACATTACAATAACGTGATTGTGTAAGTTTTAGCCTTCCTAGTAAGTAGTCTCTCTCTGAGGCTTTGATTTACATTTCGCTGGTGGCTGGCGACCTGTGGCGTGTTTCATATGTTTGTTGGTCATGTATATATTTGAAGAAATGTCTACCCAGACCTTTGCCCACTTTGTAATTGGACTACCTTTACTTTTTTTTTTTCCAAGGTAGGGTCTCACTCTAGCCCAGGCTGACCTGGAACTCACTCTGTAGTCCCAGGCTGGCCTCAAACTCATGGCAATCCTCCTACCTCTGCCTCCTGTGTTCTGGGACTAAAGGTGTGTGCCATCACGCTGTGCTTAGGCTGCCTTTGTATGGGTCCTTAATAAGCTCTGGATACATGTACCTCATTAGATAATATGATTTGCAATATTTTCTCCCATTCTTGAGTTTTTCTTTCTCGGTAGGGCACTTAAAAGCACAAACTTTTTACTTTTGTAGGGGGGGTCAAAATACAACTTCAGATATTGGTTCTTGTTTCCCACTTATTTGGAACAAAGTCTCCTGCTGGTCACTGCTGCATCTGCCAGGCTAGCCAGCCCACAAACTCCAGAGATTCTCCTGTCTCCACCTCTGTCTGGCTGTCTAGAGGCTCACTGGGAGCACCCACGCTCACACAGCTCTGCGTGGACTCAGCCAGCACTTTTACCCAATGAGCCATCTTCCTAGCCCACAGCCACACTTTTGAAGGAAGAAAAAGAATTGTAGATTGATGTGGTCATCCACCAAGACACACCCAAGACCTATCCTTCTCTGAACCCTTCGGAAGTAAAAGCAGAAATGCAGAGTCAACTGCAGTTCCCAGAATCTCCAGTCTGCGATCCATAAAGTATAATTTTTCCCCTTTTAACTAAAATATATGATTACTACAGCTCTGTGGGGCTTCCTATAGTGATTGACCACATGTACGAAATATGTAATGACAGAATTGTGGTCATAGGCACTTCCTCTCCAAACATTAATAATGTAAATTTTGAATGTGCATATGTGTAGAGGACACATGTAGATGTCCAGAATCTTCCTCAGTCACTGTGTGAGTATGAGACAGGATCTCTTGGGTCAAGCTGTGCCCAGGAGACTAAGTCAACCTATGGGTGAACAACTTGAGCTGAACACATTTAGAAGGAAGTTTGAGGTGATGACATTAAGTTCTACCATTTTTTAGTGACACATTGAACCCTATTAATAGAAAGCATGTGGGCCTGATACGGAATAATAGATCATTACAATGGACGAGACTCTCACATCAGCTAACTCTCATTACCTGAAAATAATTCAAAACAGGCAGTCAGTTATTAGAACTATGCAATTAGAAGCCCCACTATAAAACAAGTTTCATGTATTTCTAGAAGGGTACATGTTTTAGGTTTTGCTGTGCACTTTTGTGTTCACAAGAGTGTGTTGTTAGCATGCAGCAAGTCTGTCATACCCCAGGCAAGCCCAAAGCAATGTGAGGAGCCTTCCACAGCTGGGAGTGATGACGCCTGTATCCACCAGTCTGTGCTTTGGCCCTGCCTCTCACTAGCTAATGCTCAACACATACTGGTCATTTGGCTCAATAATAAATAAGCACAGGGAATCTTGCTATTTTATCCCAAGATTTTCTCTAACATCTCTATTACTTTTCTCTTTCTTTCTTTCTTTTTTTTTCTTTTTGTTTTTTTTTGTTTGTTTGTTTGTTTGTTTTTGTTTTTCAAGGTAGGGTCTCACTCTAGCCCAGGCTGACCCGGAATTCACTATGTAGTCTCAGGTTGGCCTTTGAACTCATGGTGATCCTCCTACCTCTGCCTCCCAAGTGCTGGGATTAAAGATGTGTGCCACACCTGGATTTCTTTCTTTCTTTCTTTCTTTCTTTCTTTCTTTCTTCTTTTTTGCTTTTTATTTATAGTTGGGATCTTTGAGACAAGTTTTCTTTCAATAGCCTTATTAAACTCAAGGCATACCTCCTGCCTCAGCCTTCTGAGTATTTGAGGCATGAGACACCACCTACCCTCAACTGTAAAAACTGAATGATTTAGCATTTTGGGGAAAAATGTTTTCCCATCAAGTTATAGATTCTGAGCTATTTTGTTATATATTAATAATACAATGATATATTGTTAATACTATATATTGTTCTTGGAAGAAAGAAGGTTCTGCCAATAGCCTCTAAGAGTCTCCTTGATCTCTTTCTATGCAAGATAATTTGGTCCCTGAGCTATGTGTTTTGTTTGTTTTTTTTTTTAAACAGGGTAGCCAAGGATGTCCTTGAACTTCTGATCCTCCTGCCTCAACCTCAATCGTCCACACCCAGTTTTATGTAGTGCTAGGGGTCCAGTCCAGAGCTACAAGCATGCTAGGTGTGGTAGTTTGAATGGATGTCCCCCAATAGATCCAAGAGTTTATTAAAGTTTTTTCCAGCTGCCTGGCTGGAGGAGGCATTGCCTTAGCCTGGCCAGACCCTAGAGTTCAGCCCTAAGGTGTTTCCAGGGCATATCTGTAATTCCAGCTGTCGTAGTCAGCCACATGCCGCTGGGATGAATCTCCAAACCACGCATGATTATGGGAGGAAAATATTTATTGAGCAGATCCAGGGGAAGAAGTTAAGGGAAAAAAGGCTGGCCCCTTTTCACAGATCCAAGCAGAGACAGAAACAGAAGCCCAGCACCAGCACCAAGCAAGCACACTGTAACACACTGTGATTCACAAAATGCAGATCTCCAGACCAGGGTTCTGGCTCTTCTTTTGCATATCTATTCTTAGTATTTTACATCCAAATTAGAAAGGGCCAGTCCCCAGGAGGCTAGGCCAAAGTGGTACTTCCTCTAGCCAGAAGCCTGGAGACAATTAATAATTTTAATAAATCCTTAATTCTTTGGGGGGGACATTATTCAAACTGCCACACCAGCTCTACCTATGCAAAGAGCAGTCTGAGCTCAAGCCTGGAGTTCCTTTGGTTTGCCTTTCTGAGCATACTTGCTTGTTATTGGAGTTGCTGGTGCTGGGTTCCTCTCTCTCTGCTTGGATCTGTGAAAGGGGGCCAGCCTCCTTCACCGTTATGTAATTTCCACTGGATGTATAACTTCAATAAATTCCTTCCTCCCATAAATTGTGCCTGTTTTGGAGGTTCATCCCAGTGTCGTGTGGCTGACTACTGGCTGACTATGTCACTAGGCAATCATGCTACCAACTGAGCTACACCCAGCCCTCAATGTAGGGTCCTGGGTCCCTTCACTGACTAGGCATGTGCTTATTAAGTGAGAAACTACCTGAATTCTGCAATGATTTGAAATAATATGGCATTCGCTTTCAGTAACACTGTTGTGTTTATATTACCGAACTCATATTCCCCTTCATTGCTACATTACAAACAGGATTCAAATTCTGAACCTGAGGGAAGGAAAAAACAAAACTCCCAGAACCCAGCAATGTTAATGATCTACATTTTATTTCTATCGTGTTGAGTATTTCAGCTCCAAGCTTAGAGAATTATCAAGGCAGACCATATTAGTCCAAATAAGCTGGGAATAATAGACTGGCCAGAATGAGTGTTAAGAAGGCAAATTTCTATATTGAGTAATTAAAAATGCAATAAAGAAGGGAAGAATTGCCAGAGAATGTGGGTCTCTCTCTTTTGTGTGCACTTCTAATGTGTGGGGGTTTAAATATCACCAGATAATTTTGCCAGTCTATCTGTGCCTTCTTCGTCGATGACAAATGTGCTATCTGATCTTTTAGAAGAATAAACAGTTCCTTGTTAATTAATTTATACAGCTGTCAGTGCAGCTTGCTCTGCCTTCGCACTCTAAGTGTTTCCCTGCCATAGATTTTCTTGCCATTCCTGGCAACCCTCCAGTGTGAGCCTGGGATTTATTAGGCGGACTTGGTGCAAAGTCTATTGATTGTGGCCTCGAGGGTAATAACTAAATAGAGCCGGAGCAACAAGTCAATAACACCATTGTTGCAGCTGCCTGCATTCAGTGGAGGAGCGAGATTGTTTTACAGCAGCCAAGGGTAATCATGGGCAGATCAGCGTGTTCAACACGCTCGGTGCCGTGTCAGTGCTGAGGACTATTTGAAAGCTTTCAGCGGGATCGCTGGAGAATCGGGGTGGGGTACTGGGATTATGAACCTGTGAACTCCTTTATTATAGCTTAAAGGTTTCAACTTTAGATTTTAACATCTGCCTCAACCTCGGGGAGTTCAGGAGCAAGGCTGGTGCAAGGGAGCACGGGCTCTGTGTCTAAGCACTAGACAGTCTGTTCTGGGCTGTGTCCCAGAAACAAAATAGTTATAAGAGATCACTTCATGGTTGCTGTCTGTGGTCTGTCCATCTCTGTGGCCATCCATCTGTGGGATGTGTTGGCCTGTCCATCATTCCTTTACATGGTGCTGTCCTCAGTCCTGAGGAAGTCACAGCCTTGCAGCCTTGACAACTTTAAAAGCTAGAAATCAAAGCCCGTCTGTCAGACCTCTTCTTGGAGCTAGGGAGATGGCTCAGTGAGTAAATTACTTGCCTCACGAGCATGAAGACTTGAGCTTGGATCCCCAGTTCCCACATAAAAGCTGGGTGTGGTGGCATCCTGTAATCCCAGCACTGGGACTTCCTGGCTGGCTAGTTTGCCTGAATCAGTGAACTCTAGTTTCAGGAATAAGCCCTGTCTCAAAAAAAAACAAAACATAAAATAAGGTGGAAAATGATTGAGGAAGAAACCCAATGTCAATTTCTGGCAGCAGGAGCATGCACACCTGCACATACATGTGTGCCCACACACCTGTGCACATGTTTTAAAAAGTTCTTCTTTCCTCATTGGTACAAGTTCAGAACTCTATGCTCTTCATAACTGGTTCAAGTACAGGGAGAAAAATCAAAGTCCATGTCAGTGCCTGTCACTCTTCTGCCTCTGGAAAATTCCCCACCTGTTTCTGTTTGTGGAGAACCAGAGCACAAGGTGACAGGGTCCCAGATGGGCTCTGGACCAAGCAGTTTCCCAGCCTCCCACCCTCACCCTGTCTGCATCATAGAGAGCTCAAGGACCTATGACCCACAGTTCAGGAAATAAACTGATCATGGACAAATAAATGCTTCCTCTTTGGGAGGGAGTGTGACCCCAACCACGGCACAACCCTAATATCACAGAAGGTATAGCCTTTGAAGCTTTATATAGAGCATTTTGGGAAAGGTAACCTGTGGGCAATACACTTAGAAAACATTTCACTGAAAGTATATTACTGTGGAAGTCCTAACTGCAGGGCACTTGATGATAGCTGCATTTCCATTCCTTGCCTGCTATGCTTAGGGGAGCTCTGATGTCCCTCCCCAGTCTCCACTGGGATATTTGTCCCTTGGTTTCTTCCCAGGAAGTGCTGAAGTTAAATTAGATTCTGTCTGGCCTTGCATAGCTCACAGTACTCTGTGAAAGAGACCTTTTGGAAACAAGACTTGAAATTATGAGTCACCTGGATAAGCATCTCCTGATTTTTAACTTAATTACAAACCCGTGGCTTCCATGTTGTTGAACTGAAGGCCCACAGAATGGCCTTAGGAAAGGCTCTCATCTAGGGCTTCCCAATCTAGACTGAATGCAGATATCTGAAAGACGTAATATTTTGAAAAGAAATATTCTGTGCAAGACTAAAAGATTTTCCTGATCACTTTTGTGTTATGGAGAAAAATCATTGGCAAATCTATGGTAAAAGCTAAAACCTGGGAGAGGTTTTTGTTTTTTTTAATTACTCAGAGCATGAATCATCTTAATGAAAGGTCCAGAAGTGTGTTGCAATTTCTACAAGTATCTGTCCTACAGAAAAATAAGATCATTGAGAATTTAGTCAATACTATCATGTGACGTAGAAGCAAAGTGGGCAAACTTCTGCTGCTGGCAGACAAAAACCTTGCTCATTAGATATTTTTTTCTTTGTATGAATGAAGAAATTCCTGTCTAGTATACTTCAGTTCAACTGTGTGATCCAAGCATTTTAAGATGACTTAAGAGATGATGAGCTTTGTCAGAGGCAAGAAATATGCAAGAGTTCAAGAACTGAGGGACACACTTCCCTAGTAAAAGAAACTAAGTATAATCATCTAAGTTGATTGGTTGAATGCTCTCGTTTGCAAAGGTGTTTTGTTTTGGTGGCTGTGGAAGCCTGTGTTTTATCATCACTTGAAAAGGGGCAGGAGGAACAATGGCAACCAGTGCATCTTCTTGAGATTTCTGGCAGTGGTGGCCAGATTGTTTTAGTGTCATACACGCTTTTAAGTTTCAAAGGTGGTCAGAATCATCTCGGATGGCATAGACAGGAATGAGCAATTGACAATAATGCCTTTGTATTTTTCTAGGTACAGAGAAGTCAGGAGGAAGTGGCCTGTGAGCCTGTAAAACAGTACTGCCAGAATTATCTTTTTTTATGGGAGAAAAGATTTTGACATATAGATTAAGCATGGCCTTAGGAATCAGTGACTTTAAAAAACTGCCACTAATAAAACAAGTCTATTGTGAACTCATCTATGTAAGAGAAACCCTCCTGTCTTTCCACTTGCCTGGGTGGGCTTATTACAAACTCACATGTGCCCATGATGCCAACTGTGTTTCAGCCAGGCTTATTTCCAGCCATTTCAGATAATCTGAACTTGCAGGTAGAGAATGCCCCATTAGTCTGTTAACATATCTCACACCCTATTGCAAGGAAGGGCCATCTCAGTAAGCATGTTCTTAGACGGTCAGGCTTCAGCCGTTCTGGCTAGCATGTGTGCTTTATCACTTGATTCTCTTTTTCATATCTGTGTGTGTCCAGCACTTCATGGGCTGGAGTGACAGAAAGTAGGCATCCGAATGATTAGTTCCTGCAGCAGGTGAGACTGGAAAGAGAACAAGATCTTTTTCAATAGATGCCACATTCCTCCTGTCAGTGCTCCCTTGTGGCTAAGAGCTCCCCCTGTTCTTTAGATTTCCTGTAGATTGCTTTTTGGTTACAAGTTATTTATTACCAATTCATCTGCTAGTTGTCAATATTAGTTGCTTAATTTCTAAATATACTTGTCTGCCTGGAATTTTGGCAATTGAGGTTTTGGGAGCATCATGACCTTGAGTAAAGCAACTTAGCTGTTTCATTGGTAGTTTGCCCAAATGCTTTGCATTCTGCCTAACTCTATCTTGGGAGTGCTTAAAGGGAAAATTTAAAAGCCAACCCATTTTTGTCTTTTGCCTTGTTGTTGCTCTTGCTGTTTTGTTTCCTCTTTGCCTGCTTGCAGAAGGCGTTTCCACTGGATGCATTCTACTAAAGCTAGCACACAGAACACCTAGGCATGGGCAATCTCCTTGTCCTGCCAACTTTGGCATTGTTCCCCATTCTAAAGATTAGGAACCTAAATATCAGTAAAGCTGATTGTTTCTTCAAAGCCACATGGCTGATAAATAGAAGAAGAAAATCCCTGCATTAAGCCACCAGAGTGGCCCATCCAGTTCTTCCCCTCCTCTGAGCACCTTTCTTGTCTCCCTTCTGCCTTTGTGCCACTCTTGATAGGGCCCTGTGTACCTGCTGTGCCATCCACTCCCAGTCACCCATTCCTCCTTCCCCCAGCTCCTGCTTCCTGTCTCCTATCCATATCAGCACCACCTCAGGAAGCCTCCCTTCCCTTTCCCACTCCCCCACCCCAGGCCCTAGACAGCTACAGAGTACAGCCCCTGAGCTGTGAGGCCCTGGTCCTTCTAGTGACTCTTCTAGATTTTGATAGAATCTGCCCCCTTCTTTTTACCACTTCCTGGTTTGAAACTGCATATCCTGTGAGCGAGTGTGTGCGCTTGCTTTGTTGAGGTCTAGAAGTTCCATGAGTACAGGGTCTGTCTAATTTTGATCATTACTGTGTCCATGACTGAAGCCATATCTTTTCCCCCCAGCCCAGCTCTGGGGCTTCCTGGATTCCTGTGTGCAGGGCCACTTTGCTAGCTGTCACCAGTTGCATGGTGAGATGGTCAGAGCCACGCTGAGAGTTCACCAGAGCTATGTGGACTTGGAGGGCAGACTGAAAAGATATTGTCATGACACTTACACGAAGCCCCAGATTGGTGAAGGGTCTGTGACTTTTCTTTTTCTCACGTGGAAGTACATGTCCTTTCTCCTTGAGGTGCAAACAGGTCTTCACCGTTCCCAAGGCCTTCTGAGTGAAAACATCTGTGTCTGGTGTTTCCTGTCTCAATGCATCAGTCAAGTCCTGCTAAAGAGAATCTTATCGCTGACAAGACTCTCATCAGCAGATGTCACTGTCATCTGCCAGTGTTATAGTGGGGGCCTTTGAGCTGGTGCCCCAGCCAGATGCTCGTTGGGTGATTATATTTGCTCTACCTGAATTCCCTCTGGACTTCTCATTGGACACAGCTTTCTTCGTCTCTGCTAGGGAGTGTTGCTGAGAGCCTTTCAGCTGCTGCCACAGTTCATTCCAAAAATGGATGCATTCCTCAAGGACCACTTGTCAGGGGCTCTTGTTGGGGGGATGCCTGCTTACAACAGGGTTGGCTAACTAGGTGCTCCCCGAGGTCCTTTCATTTTCCAATTCTGTGATTCAACAGTTGTCAACTCTCAAAATACAGCTTTCATAGAATGGCTAAAAGCCCCATAAATTAAAATATTACCAGGGCAAAAGTGCAGAACTTAGTAGGAAAGTTGCTAAAACACACATGTACCACCAAACCATGTCCCAAATCTGGCTCTCCCTGGGACCCAGGGGTAGTCACAGTTGTATTGTCTTGCTAGATTCCGAAGTGAAGACAAAAACATTATATGTGTTGAATAAAAGGCATGCAGTCTAGGATAATTCTGATGTAATGAACACAGCAGAGCTACATTAAGGCTAACATATAACGAATGTGATTTCCAACATTGATTAAGCTGGACTCAAAGAGAAGTCTTTGTCTGAGAGCTGCCAAAAGAAAACAACTCTGAGATATTTAAATTCAGGTTGGAAATTGATTTGATACTTAAACCACAGCTGTTCAAGGGCTAAAAACATGTGAGTATATGAGCATGTGTGTATGCTCGCTCTCTCTCACACACACACATACACGTACACTGCCTCCTTGAAAAACAAGTGAGCTAAAGGCATACATTCCTCTTGGGTTCTCATGATCAGCAGATGTAAGTGTTCACAGTGTGCAGATGAATTATGGACTCTAATGAGATTTCAATACTGAGCAAACAATAAAAATTTATGCTTTGCATACTTGTCGTGGCCTTTGGCTCTGTGGCTAGTGTTCCACCTTTTCAACAGCTTCGGTAATATAATATCCAGCTGGCTTTCGAAGTAAGGAAAATCCAAGGGGCGAATTGAAATTGTAAGAAATAATTTGATGGATTACTTTGTCAGGGTAATGCACGGCCTTGGCATAATTACCATGGCCGCCTTAACCCTGGAGCCAGGTGGTGACAAAGGCCTGGAGGGCTGAGGTGCAGTCCAGTTCCGGCATGTGCTTTCTGCTCTCCTGGTCCCCAGGGTCCTTGGAGTCTGGGCGCTCCCAAACAAATGCCGAACAAGCGCATTCCTATCCTAGTCCAGAGTGAGCGAGGGGGACAGCCGAGGGCTGCCCTTCCCCGAGAGCTGTCATCTGTGTCCGTGAAAGGAAGCAAACAAAAGGCAGACCAACCTTGAAGTAAAATGGGGCAAAGACGAGGAATGGGACGAGTGATATCTTTTAATGCAGTGCGTTGCAGCACAATGCAGACATGGGCACACGAAGCTTTTTTTCCTCTTCTCGTTTTTTTTTTATCAATTCAGACCTTGAACTTAATGCTTGTCTGCCTTGTGCTTTATAATGCTCAAGTCTTCCCATGTGATTAATAGCAGATTCCCATGCGTACGTGTCAGAGAACACATCTGTAGCAGATCTGCTAGTAGATTCCGTACTCTAGCTTTACTTTGGAGCCGTAAAGTCATTCCTGCTTTGTGAATGAGAGTAAACCAGTTCTTCACTAAGGCACGCTACACCCAGAGTCTGCTCTTTGGGGAAAAGAAGAAATCACTTGTAGCATAGGGCAGCTCGCGTTTCAGCACAGTGAAGGACTTTTCAGTGTGGCCTTCAACCATGAGACACCATTCCCCCATTTCTTGCTTTAATTATGATAACACAAATATGTTTGCAACGTGTTGACAAACTCATTTGGAGTAAGCTGAGCAGTCTTAATTGTAAGTTCTGGTGTTTAAATGCTAAATTGGGCCATAAGTCAATAATTTCAGTTTGGCACAGCCAACCACATGTTCTCCAAAAATAGCCTTTGACACTTTTTAAAGCAAGTTGGTGGTGTACTTAAGCTGCTCACAAAAGCCTTCATTCTTGTCTACAAATGGCAAGCCTCCCCTTCATCCCAAGAGTGCCCAATTTGAGAGAGGCTGGAGAAAAATAGACACTTCCTCTGTTGTAAGGCACGTCTCCAGCTCTTGCCCTAGTCAAAATGAAAAGTTTCAGGGAAAGTGTGCCTAAGAAAAGTTAACTTGATTTCTGTTTAACACACCCTCCCTCTGACTTTTTAAAAAGTCCATCATAAGCATTTCTGGGTAGCTGAAAACTTAGATTCCACCGCCTCCCCCCCCCCCCCCAGAGATCTCAGGGCTGTTCATGTTACACTCGGAAGCCATGTGTTTATACGTCATGGCAAAACCCAAGTTGTAGACAGATCCCTTGGCCCCTGTTAGCTTTGGACTTTAGTCTTTTCATTGTTCTCTGCTGTAAACTTAGACATAAAAAGATCTTTGCATCCCAAGTATGAGCACAGGCGCTCCTGTATTCTGACAGGTGTTGTTGGTCCTGGAGCAAGGTCCTAGAGCACTAGGGAAGGGGAGGGGAGAGGAGGAGAGGGGAGGGGGGAAGAAAGGGGAGGAGAGGGCAAGGAAGGGGAGGGGACGGCAGGGGAAGGGAGGGGAGAAGGTCATGGGACTGAAGGTGGAGATAAGGGACTCCTGGGTGACACCCACATCCCTGTGCTAAGACCGCCTGGCTAGTCCAGGCATCACACAGCAGTTTACCTTGCCTTTGCTAATCATTTCTTGGGGTTTGCCTCATGTCTCCCTTACCTGTCCTTTACCCTATGAAATAGTCATGTTGTCAACCCCATGTTACAGAAGGCATATGGGAGGCTCAGAGGGGACGCAGTTGTCCAGTATCACTGCTAGTTTTGATCCCTGTTTCTGACTCTAGGGCAAGGCTCACGCTCTGAACCTCTTTCTAACCAGCTGCCATCATCTGGACAGTGCCCACCTTTGGCTCTTATCAGAGCCTAATCCAAAATTTTCTACCTTGTCACTTTCCTTTCAATCATTGTTTTAGCAATGAGTTGAAGATCGTGTTGTTAGTTACTGACTTCAAGTAACCCACTGTTCCGTCAATCTGTTGTACTTACAAAGTACCAGTCATTACTATAGAACATAGTGCAATTCTGATTGCTGGGCCAGCAGATGGCTCAGCTGGAGTCACCATGAGGTCTGCTGCAGGCCTCAGGGCTTTCCACAACTACTCAAGCCACCCTGCTGGCCATGAATGTGTCCATGGACCTCTGTGGCTCTCACTTCTGCTGTGTCACTATCTTCCAGTGCCCATATTCATGGGTTCCATACATGAATGCTCTAAGTATTCCCTCTGCCTCCCTGTAGAGCAGTAGGCAAGTTTCATACCCTTTGAACTCTGAAAAATCATTGATAGTCTGATTTCATAGCTCAGTGGTAGAACACTTGCCTGGCACGCATGAAGTTTTGAGTTCATTCCTCAGAACACAGAAAAGGAAAGAAGGAGGGATAGAAGGAGGAAGGGAAAATATTGAGAACTCCAGAGGGCTTCTGTTTATATGGACTATATCTGTCAGCATTGATGATACTAGAAATCATGACAGAAAATGTGAATATTTATTAATTCATTTAAAATCAGGACTGATTCTACACTAATAAACAGTAGGGCTTGGGAGATGGCTCAGTGGAAAAATGCTTGCTTCACAGGTTGCTAATGAGTATGTTAATAACTGGCACTTTATAAACAAAAGAGATGGACAGAACAGTGGGTTACTTGAAGTTAGTAACTACTAATAACATCTTAAATCCATTGCTAAAGTAATAACTGAAGGGAATGTGATAAGCCAGAAAATTTCAGATCAGGTTCTGATAAAAGCCAACTGTGGGCATTGCCCAGCTAATGGGATCCCCAGAACCCATGTAAAGCCAGACATTATCTGTAATCCTAGTGTGCCTATGGAAAGAAGGGGGCAGAGACAGGAGAATGCCACAGAAGCATGCAGACCAACTAAACTGGCAAATGCATGAACAAGAAACCCTGCCTGAAACGTGGTAGAAAGTGAAGAGCAACACCTGACTCACACATTGATGGTAGAAAACCTCGTCTAGAGAACAGAACCAGATCTATGTAATCTCAGTCCCTAATCAAGAACACAATGCCTGGTGTATGATAATGAGTTTTGCTGCTCTGAAGATAAATACTTCTGTCCAGGATAAAGGTATTCATATATAATTGTGGCATCAGAGTATGCTAATTTTAATGAAAATTCAAATATTTGTCACAGTTATCTAATTTACTGATTCATCAAATATTTCTGGACAACTCTAATGTTTCAAGTATTAGAATAGGTAAGTGAGATATAAGAGTCCAGAGAACTGTCTCTCATACGATGTCATTTCATAGAGGAAGCAAGCAAGGGATCAAGCAATGTAAGGATTTTAGTAGATAAACAGGCCCCCATTGCCACAAGAGGAGAGACAGGATGGGCTATTCAATGTGGAAGATTGTGTTTACTAATTCGTGACTAGTAGGCTCTTTTGAAGGTGGTTGCTAGGCTTGGTTCAACATTTGTATTAAGTGTGTATATACCACAAAAGTTCCTCATGATAAGCATACACCCCAATGATTAGTAAATTTATAGGGTTATGCATCATCTTTAATTTTAAAAACAGTTCTATCTTCCGAAATGCTCCATCCTGCCTGCTTGCATTCAGACTGTAGAGTCATGCAAGAATGTAATCTTGTATGTGTGACTTCTTTTGCTTAGGGCAATGTCTTTAGGATTCATCCATACTGCAGTATATGTTACTGAGTAGTATTCTACTGTGTAGATAGATGTACCATATCTTATTTATTCCCTCAAAATTTAGTAGTCACTGACTTGTTTTCAGTTTGGGCTTATTAATCTGCTGCTACGAATATTTATATGCAAGGTTTTATAGAGCTATATGTTTTAATATCTCTTACCTATTCACTTTTGCCTGAGTAAAATCATTGGGTCACGTAGGGTTGTGTATGTAACTAATTTGAAGAACTGGTTAGTAGCCATACCACTTTACATAATCCTAAGAAACGTGGAAAAAAAAAAGAAACGTGGAAGTTCTCTGTGAGCATTTCAGTCTCTTATTACAGCCATTTAGTGTGTCCTCGCCTTCATTTGCTTCTTCCTAATGAGTAATGAAAGTGATGTGTTTCATGTTTACTAATCATTTCTGTATAGTCGTGTGTGTGTGTGTGTGTGTGTGTGTGTGTGTGTGTGTGTGTGTTCGTGCCCATGCATGCTCAAACCCCCTGTGCATGCATGCCGAGGCCAGAAGAGAATATTGAGCATCCTTCTCTGTGCACCTTCTTCTTTATTTCCTTGAGATAGAGTCTTTCATAGAACTCAGTGCTGACATTTTTCAGTCAGACTAGCTGACCAGTGAGCTCCAGCAACTCTCCAGTCTTCACTGAACTCAGAACTGGAGTGGAGGTATGTGCAGCCACACCCTGCTTTTTACATAGGTTCTGGGGCTCAAACTCAGCTCCTCATGCTTACCCAATAAGTGCTCGTACCCACTTAGGCATCTCCCTAATAGAAGTGGTATTTCTATGTAGTCTATATAGTGGGATGTCTCTTCAGCTCTTTTCGAACTATATAATTTTTAACATTTTATTTAAAGTATAATAGGTTATATTCTTCCATCCCTCGCCCCAGTCCCCTGCTATCCTAGTGTCATGGTATTCACTGTAGGGGCATGACAGGCCAGTTAGTTCCTGTGGGACAGCAGGAAGCATGGGAACCATGCCTCAGGGTATTCCTGCCCACTCTGTGGATCTTAAAATCATCCCACCCTCTCTTCAGCAATGTTCCTTCCCTGAGCCATGGCAGGCCTGTTGGCAGTTTGATTCAGTGTTGAGTTCTCTGTAGCCTCTGGATTTCTGCTTTGATAGGTTTTGATTGATCACCATGTCTGTCATCGTCACTCTGGAGCTGGTTGTCAGGCTGGAAGTAAGGGCAGTGTTCATGTCCCCTCTTCCTCTGCAGTGTCTCCTAGGCCCTGGCAGAGTGGTAGTGGTGGACAGTCATCTATCTTCTTGTCTTATCAATGGATCTTGGCTCTCCTCCATTTTTTCTGCCATCTATAAAATAAAACAGATTCTCCAACCAAGAGTGAGAGCAGCTTGGTTTAAAAGGAATGTGAAAGTTATTTGAGAGATTTTTTTTTTTTTTTTGGTGTACAAGCCCACTCTTCTCCAGAGAGCAGTGGTGATATCTGAGTTCTTAATTTTTTTATCATCTTAAAATTGTTAAAGTTTTGAGAGCCGGGCATGGTGGCGTACGCCTTTAATCCCAGCACTCGGGAGGCAGAGGTAGGAGGATCACCATGAGTTCAAGGCCACCTTGAGACTCCATTGTGAATTCCAGGTCAGCCTGGGCTAGAGTGAGACCCTACCTCGAAAACCCAAAAAAAAAGAAAATTGTTAAAGTTTTTATTTTTATGCTTCTAGTTTCAAATATTTTATTGAATATATAATTTGCAATTTTCCCCCAATCTGTGGATGGTCTTTTTCTTTTCTTTATTTTTTTAAATGACTATCTTTCTTTTAAAAATTTATTTATTTATTTGCATGCAGAGAGATAGAGAGGAGAGAGATAGAATAGGCATGTGAGGTCCTCTAGCTACTGCAAACGAACTCTAGATGCATGCGCTACTTTGTGCATCTGACTTTATGTGGGTACTAGGGAATCAAACTCAGGTCGTTAGGCTTTGCAGGCAAATGCCTGAACGGCTGAGCCATCTCTCCAGCCTGTCTTTTTATTTCAGGAATAAATCTTTACATTTGTAGTCGATCTTTTTTTTTTTTTTTTTTTTTGCAAAGAATCCAAGGCAATTCAATGGCATAGGAAAAATAACACATTCCTATTTTAAGAACTGAACTTATACCTCATAATGGGTACAAAAATTAAAGTGACACATAGACCTAAATGCAAAGCAAAAATCATGAAGCTTCTAGAAGAAAATCCCTCTGGTCTGGGGACAAGCAATGATTTCTTAAATAAGATATTAAAACCATGATCTATAATATAAAGGTGATTTCATCCAAAGAAATAATTTATTCTTTTCAGAATTCATCATTAAGAAAAATCAAAAGACCATGTGCCTCTTCTTGTTTGTTTGATTTCAACCTCCTGACCTCAAGAAATCCTTTTCCCCAGCCTCCCCAGTATCTGGGACTATAAGCACGTGCCACCATCTAGGCTCTGGTCTTAAAGACAACGTGCCTGATAGTCATGGAGGTCTCAGTGCTCTCATGGCTTGCATGGTATATATTTTCCCATCCTCTAACTTTTACCTTGTCTGTGCTTTCTCCCAGAGGAGTATCTTATATAGACAGCATCAACTTGGGTATTTTTAAAATCCAGTCTGTCATTCTACTGGGGTTTTGTTTTTGTTGTTTGGGTATGGTTTTTGTAATATCTTTATTATCAATAATTAGATACATTGTGTGAGCAAATCTTGTGATGGTAGCCCCATTTCCCTCCTCTCTGTCCCCTACCCACTGGGGACCCTTCTCGGTGAGCATGCTGGATCTGTCCATGGGGTGTGTATTTTGTTGTTGTTAGGGTCTCTTACATGCTAGGCCAGCACTCCTCCACTGAGCCACAACCCCAGCCCTCTTCTCTTTTATGGGAGCATTTAATCTGTGGACACACACTGTGGTTCTTGATCTTGTTAGATTGAAACCTCACAGCTGACTATTTGTTTTTGATACATAACTCAGGTCTTTCTGTCATCTTTCTTTCTGCTTTCTTGTTGCTAAATAGATTTTCCTTGTATGTATTCCATTTTAATTCATCTGTCCTTTCTTTAGCTACTCTTCTTGTTATAATTTTCTTAGTCTTTCCTCCAGGAATTGCAGTAGAATTATACAGACAGAATTATAAAATAGCTTCTAAAGAAATTAGTGGAGGGAGAAAACATTATGTATGTATAAATTTATATTATATATATATATAGTGTCCTTCATTTTATTCTGAGGATTTGTATTACCATGCAGTTCTGTTTCTTTTCCATCTGGAGGACTTTAGTATTTCTCTTTAATGATTTCTTGTTTTTAATTTGTGTGTGTGTGTGTGTGCATGCATGTGTGCCATAGTGTGTGTGAAGACAACCTTGAGAAGTCTGCTCTTTCTGCACCATCTTTGAGGCAGAGTATCTTCTCCTTATATGTGAACAGCAGCCTATTTAATCCCTGAGTTTAAGATTCTCCTAGCTGCCTCTGCATTCCTGTAAATGGATTGGGATTACAGACACATAGGCCACTTTTTGTCCAGCTTTATGTTGATGATAAGGAATTAAACTTGGGTTGGCAGGTTTTGTAAGTAAGCACATTTAACCACTGAACAATCTTCCCAGCCCTCTATTTATTACTTCTTATCAAGCAATTCCATGCACAAAAATTTCTTTCATTCTTATTTATCTAGAATGGTATTTAATTATACCTTCATTTTTGATGGGCAGTATTGCTTGTTGACACATATGCTAGCCATGTAATTCCTGGTTGACACACACATATGCTGGACATGTAATTCCTTGTTTAATTACATATGCTGGACATACAGTTCCTGGTTGACACACACATATTCTGGACATACAATTATTAGTTGATACACACATATGCTGGACATATACTTCCTGGTTGAAACACACATATGGTGGACATGTAATTCCTTGCTTAAACACATATGCTGGACATGTAATTCCTGGTTAATGTATCCATAAGCTAGACATGTAATTCCTGGTTAATGTTTACATAGGCTAGCCATACAATTCCCAAATGATGCATTCATAGGCTAGACATACAATTCTTGCTCCACACACTCTTATCAGCACTTTGAATATCATTCCCCTGTCTTTTCTTCCATGATTTTTTTCTGTATTTTGCTTAGATATTTGATACAGACCTCAAACTAACACTCCTCCCGACCTTCTTCAGAGCACTGGGATGACAGTACGCCCCAGCTCATCCAGCTTCTCCATTGTTCTGACAACAGTCGGCTGTTAATCCTATTGTTTGAATTTACTGCTTTCAGGATTTTCCCTTTCACCCATCATTTCTACAAATATATTTTCTGCCTCTCTCTCCTTGACTCCCACTGCGCGAATGTTGGTTTGCTTGATGTGGTCACAGAGACCTTTGAAGCCATCTTCATTTTTGATTAGTCTTTTTCTTGTCTCCTTCAGATTGGACAATTTCTGTTGACAAGTTTCCAACTTCACTAATTTCTCTGCATTTCACTTCCTACATTATTCACTCTCAAATTTCCATTTTGTTCTTTTTTTCTAGGTCCTCTGTCTCCATTGAGAGCCCATTGGTTGAGGCAATTTCCTGATCTTTTATTCTTTTTTAAAAATATTTTATTTATTCATTTTCAAGCAGAGAGATACAGAGAGAGAGAGAGAGAGAGAGAGAGAGTGCACCAGGGCCACCACCTTGTGGGTCTGACGTATGTGGGTACTGGGGAATTGAACCTGGGGCCCTAGGCACTGGAGGCAAGTGCCTTAACCGCTAAGCCATCTCTCCAGCCCCTGATCTTTTATTCTTTAAGTGCAGTTCTCTAAGTTCTCTGAGTACATGTCTACCAGCTGCTTGGAGGTCTGTGTCTGCTGAACCCCACATGACAGTCACCCAGAAGCAGCTTCTGTTAACACTTTTTCCCCCTGAATGTGTCACGTTTTTCTTTTTCGTTCTTTCCTTCTGTCTCTGTTTTTGTTTTGCGTTTTGGTCATGTCTTGACTTGTGTTTAAAAGTGGACATTTTAGATAATGTATTGCATCAGCTCTGGATTCTTACATTTAACTAGCTTGTCCAAACATGATGTGTGATTTGCAGAAACTATCTCCAAAAGTCTGCTCATGTGTCTTTTTTTTCTCCTTGCCTTTGCTCTTCTGAGTTTTTCAGTTCTTAGCTCTATCTTAGGATCCTGACTTGCTAAAAGTTACCCTTTATGTGTGAATAGCTTAGTGGTCAACCACTGATTGGATGGACACGATGCTCAAAAACTTCCATCCCATCAGGCTCCCACCCCTGCCAAGTGGCTCGTGTGGAGGTTGAGGAGCACATCAGAGTTCAGCCAGTGTTCAAGCCTGCCTCCACTGGGATTTTCACTGGCCTTTCTGAGGTCTCCTGCTCATGTCATACTTCCTAGTCGTTCAGAGACATGTGGAGAGCTTATCTGGCTCTGTTCATCTCCAGGATTGCCCCCATGTGTTCGGTTGATTGTGCTTGCCATGAAACACCTCACCCTTGATTCCTTGATTCTTCATGAATGTTGGCTCCTCATTTCCCAGAATTCTAAGACAACTCTCACTCACCCAGCTCAAGAACTTTGGCCCATTCCCCAGATCGTCTTTGCCTCTCATCCTCTCCTCAGGCACGTACCCACTAGGCTCTCGTGCACATGAGCTCCCTCCAGCTTCCAGTCTAAGACTGCACCTTGACCCAAAACAGGGACCTCTGGGGGAGAATATTTGAGCAAACAGCCTCAGTCACCAGCTTGCTTCTGTTTCATTTGTTTCTATCATCTGGGAATACAATATATGTAGTATCAGCCCAGCACAAGGTACAACCTAGTATTGTTTTCATGTGTTAGTCGACACAGAGAAGACAAATGCTTGGCTATCTGAAATCCCTACTATGAAAATGGAGAAAGCCATGATCAGTGGAAGGCCAGAGGGGGGTGCGCTACCTGTCCACTTTCTCCTATACATTCTTTTTTTCTTAATAAGAAAAAAAGTTGAAGCCCCACTGCCCACTCATCAGGTGATCAGAGACTACACTTGTAAAAATGTGCTGCAGGCAGAAGTTCTGAAAAAATCCCAGAAAGTGTTGAAAACATCTCTAAACAAGGTATTTTTCTTCTGCACCTTTCTTGCTAAAGGTCCCAATTGCTGCCAAGAAAACTAGTGAGAATGTTAGCTGCCAAATAAAAAATTTATGACAGTGTTTGGCAAAGGACTATCTGGCTGCTTGTTTTCTACATTTCCACAAGGCATTTGAAGGCAGCCTCTTTCTTCCTCCCCCTCCCCCACACACTTTGGGTGCGTAAACCTTACTGATCACTGCTCTGAGCCAGTTCGCTAATAAAAGAGCAAACTCCTACAAAGTAAGATTAAACAATATAACTTTTTTCCCCCTTCAGTAACCTCTGGAAATGGGAGAAAACTGCCTTCCAGTGTGATATTTTGCATAAGATGTTTGTTTAGAATAAACACAGTCAAAAAGGAGTGAAAGTCCCTCTGAACCAGGGGAGACTTCTCAACAGAATGGATCTTTAAACACCTAGATCAGGGCACATCCTACAACTTCACAGATAAGGAACTGGGACCCAGGTGCAGGAAGTGCTCACCCGAGGGTCCCACCTGGGACCAGAGCCTGGCTCTCCTCTGGTTTCCACTCTGCCTCCCACTTTGCAGCCCAACTCCACATTGGCTTTGCTCGTTGCCTCCTGCACATACATGCACCTTCAGCATGGCTGGTGTGTTGGAATTCTGCACTCTTCTGCTTTCTGAAAACTAACACATGTACTTTTCTAAAACTCTGCAAAAACCCAACATGTTAAAGGGAATCAAAACACCGCAGCAATTATGCGAGGAAGATGATGGAGCCTGCCAGTATCCACTATGCCTTCTGGCGAGGTCGGCAGTGTTTGCCAGAGTCCCCAAAAGGAAGGCAGGAGGGGACTCTATTTAGACAAAAAGGTGTTGTGAGCTGACTGTGATGTTAACAGTAATATTTCCATAGGCTGGTAGATGCCCTTAAACATTTGGCTGCCTGTCCTTTCAAAGCAGTGATGAGATTATACTTCCGTGGTGCACATTTCAACATTTCCACCTATTCAAAAGCCTGTGCTGCTCCCTTGTTTCTGGCTCAGTTTAGAGCCTCTGCTCTGCCGTCATTGTTACACACTCAGTGATGTGGGTCCCTGGGCTGAGCTGTGGCTAGGTTAAGGAAGCCAGCATCATTTGATACAAAGTATTGCAGACAGACCAGGAGTAAGCGGATTATTTCAGACAGAGTTAGGAGGTAACTGGAGGGAGATTAGCTCAACATGAGGCAGATATCATAAGCAAATTAGAAAACCTCCCTAATTAGTGAAGAGACCCGGATTTAGGCTATTTGTGATCCTCCGCTGAAAGGGAAAGCGTCGATGTTATGGGTTCCAGCCTTGATTCAAGTTGAAATGTTGGCATTTCCTATCAGTGCGTGTTAGCATCTGAGGCTATGTGCCGGCCTTGTCAGTGAAGTAAATCCAGTTCTCTGCACTGCTGAGGATTCCCCATGCTGAGGCTCTGTACGTTAGGTAATGTTTTATTTGGCCTTGGAATGATCTCTAGGGCATATTGTAATGCTTCCATCGTGGGAATATTAGACATGACTCCAGTGCACACACTTAATCTCTCTTGTTTGTTTGTCTTGGGGAACATGTCATAAAAACAAAGTATGCAAAATGCCAGATGCTGCAAATACAATCAGATACTTAAAAATAGCTTTGTTGGTGGCACCGCTTGAAATCTGAGCCTGGCTTTACAAACAGGGTGACATTTTTCTGCAAAGCTATGGGTCCTGTGCTCTGATAGGAGCATGGCTTCTAGGCCGCTGTGTAAATTATCTAGTCACTAAACCAGGCACTATTGTCAGAGGACATCACTGCATTTACAAGCATGTGTAATTTTTCTCCAAGTCCACTGTGTTCCCTCCTACTTCTTGACCTCTGATGGTTTGCGGTCAAGTGGTGTGTGGCAAAAACAGGACAGGAGCCCAATTTTGGTAAAGATGGAATACCTGCTCTCTTCACATCTCAAGATCTGAAGCGTACCCTAAATCAGAATTCTCCCAGAATTGTCACAACGGCAAACAATCACAGTTGCAGAATCTATTTTGCAATCTTTTATTTTTGTCCATCTATTGGCTACTTGCATCCTAGGCAAGCAGCTCATCCCTTGAGTCACATCCCCGGCCCTCTGGCTCCTTCTATATAAGGGGAAATTGAACTTCTGATGTTAAGAACAATCTGTGCTCCTTACCAAAAGAATCACAAAATACAGTGCATTATAAATGTTTTTATGATCCCCAGCACCTGGACATAATCATCTCACATTTCCATGTATATCTGTCCAACTTCCATTCTACATTTATGCATGTCTTTTCTCTTAGCAAAATCGGGGTCATAATATACATACTACTTCAACCTAGCTTTTTGCCTAGTTGATCATGAACAAGAAAATTGGTTGTAGGAGGACTGGGAGCTTCCATTCTTCTTATTCTTTAAAATCATCAAGAACTAATTTATTTAGCTTTGTCTTAGTGTAGTGAACTTAGTACACATTTGTCTTGAAAATTTTCAGTGCCTAAATAGCATTTTGCAACAACTTGGAACTCACCAGTATCGTAGGAAATGCTCTCATATCACCATGTCCCTTTAGCAGAAGGATAAATTTTCCCAGTTTTCTTATGTGCATTTAATTCAAATATCCTGAGAGCCTGTGAGGTGGGGGAAAGGAAGGGACTTTCTGGACTTTATTCATAAATGCAAAGTGACTCACCCGCCACGATAGCCACTTGGAGCTGGTTGAAAGCAAAATGTGCCATTGTGGCAGAGCACACGGCCTTTGCAACAGGATCTGGTTGTAGGTGTAGATAAACTTTGCCACAAACTAGCTGTGTGATACTGGGCAAGCCTTACTTTCTCCTCTGGAAAATGGGAACATTGTTGCTTTTAAAATACATTTGTTATATGAACCAGACAAAATAGTTTATGTGAAGTACTTAGGATGGTCGAAGGCACCAAAAAAAGTTTTTAAAAAATACATATGCTTACTTGTTTTTCTTTTCCACATACATTTCCTCATTCTTATAACATTGTAAATAAATTAACCTATTTTGTGTCTTTTTACAAATTTAATCAAAGATACAATTCTTATTGTTATTGTAAATACTCATTAAATGTATATAATGTTTTGAATTAATTCTAGAAATACATAAAGAAAAAAATATCCCTCATGCCAGCCTGGAACTATGGAGTGAGTGCCAGGTCTGCCTGGGCTAGATTGAGACCCTTCCCCACAAAACACACACACACACACACACATATATATATAATAGAGCAGTGTTTGGCTGCATTTCCTTTTGATCTTCTTCGCACTCTGCGCAGAAGTTTGCTATTTGATGTTAGACATGCCTGCTACTATTCTGAAGAAAGAGGATGTAGCCTCTCCTTAAGGGCATGTCCTAGGAATATACACCCTACGTTCTTCCTTTCTGAGTGTGAGAGAAGCCCACTGCCATCAGCAGGAAGACAGCTTGGGAGGTCATGCGGCCAGGGTGGAGGTGGGAATAAGAAAGTCTCAGGAGCCTGAGGGATGGGATGTAGATGTAGCTCTGTGGAGGAACACCTGCCTGATATGGTTTGATCTCCAGTACCTTGCGCATGTGCGCGTGCACACACACACACACACACACACACACACACACACAGATACAAAGAAACTCAAATGTCCAGATGCCATGTGGAGCTCCTTGTCCCACTGTTTCTAGGAACTAAATCAATTCAAAGCAAACCCAACTCTTAGAGAACCAGCTCTGTCCCAGGCTCCAGGTCAGCCTCAGTGCCTGGTATGGGCAACTGCTTGAAGAATTCTTACACTGAGTACCTTCCACCACCGGGGAAAAGGGTCTTCCTGGACCCTTAGAAGATGCTCTGTTCAGGCTGAAAGGAGAAACCCCTACAGCCGAGCATCTCCTGACAGCTAATTTGATAGTTCTTTATCAGGTAAACCATTAGTGAATACATTGATCCTTTGCTCACTTTCCATCTTTACAGTTCTGCCTGCGCTATACCCAAGATTTCTCTGAACCAGTTGGGCAAAATTGATTTTTATTAGTTCCACTGGCCTTGTGGAAAATTATCTCATGAACTAGTTTTTATAGGAGGACTCAAAGCACAGCACAGGGTAAAAAATAAGCCTATAGCAGTCAAGACTGTTGTCTGAAATGTCTTCAGACTGGAAGGCTGGATTTATTGCACAAAACAAGTACTAGCGAGGCGGAGGTGTGCAATCCAGCTCATTATCACTGGAAAGGGGAAGCAAAAAGCCGAGTAAAAAATTAAATTTTAATAATGCCAGTGATATTTTCTAAATCTTTCCTGACAGAAAGATTCTCATTATTTTTATCTGTCTCCGAGTAGGTTCTTTCAGAGCCGTCTCAGAGATGGCCTCAGCTATGATTGTTTCGCAGGCTTTAAAGCATCTGAAAATCCAAATATATACTGAGAGAACTATGCTTCAGATTGTTCAAGGAAGGGCCGTGACAGTGCTAACATTTCAGCGAGCGTATTTACAGCCAACATTTGTGGGGAACACCTTCAGCTTTCTCTAAAGGGGCTCATGCAGCTAAGACAACTTCTGTAAAACCCCTTCCGAAACAAAGGGAACAGTTGGCTACCATAGCAACACTTCTACTCACCAGTTCCAGGTTTGGGTTCTAGAAATTTCTCCATGCTGGCCACAAAAGAATCTTCCAGAAGTACTGGAAAGGCACTACTACTATTTGATGAGTGTGTAAGCCAGCTTTCCACATACCCTGTGGTACAGATGCATCTGAGATATGAGGGGAAGCCCATGATGGTGGGGGTTCTTTTTGTTTTTTATTCTTTTAGTTTCTTGACCTCAGTGGTATTTATAGTGATTTGCTAAATAGATGTAACACAATAGAAGTCTATATGCAGAATGAAGCCAGGACCGAGGCCAGGGCCTACCCTGGGCATGTGTAAGTAATGGACCACACATTTATCTCCAGGCATATGGCAGACAACTTGAAGAGAGAGAGAGATGGGTTTAGCCACAAAGAATCAATACCCACAAGATAAAAGCAGTTCTTTCTCCTATCTCAACTAGGGAGAACGATTTCCCATGAGAACTCACCATAGGGACACATGTTATGCAGGGTAGCAATCAGCATGCTCGCAAGCATCCCCGGAGGAGACACAGTGAGTTCCCCAGGGTGGCCTCTTACTGACCGCCACCCTTCTGTGGGCCAATCCATCTGAGAGCATGTATGGGAACCCAGACAATGCAGCGCAAGTGCAGATTTGGTATCATGACTTGCTGATCCCTAGGAGCGTCTAGTATCTCCTCGGAGAGAGAGATAGACCCAGATCCTCGGGCTCCTCTGCAAACACTTTCTGTCATCAGAACTTTTGACAAGTCTGAAGCAGGAGGGAGGTTGAAGTTGTTCCCTCTGCCAGTGTTGATCAGAGACCATCTTGTCATCCAGTAGCCAATAGGGACTCTGACTTCACCATCCCTTGTGAAAATGAAGGCCAAGGAAGCCTGAGGTCAGTGTCCCCAAAGCATAATAGTGAAGGGCGTTCCTTTGCTGCATGCAAGCGTCTTTGACTCGGGCCCTGTACATATCCTTCTTGATTTATGGCTGGTTTTCCTACTCCTTGCAGTAAATAAAGGACCCCAGACAGGCTTCAAAGACCACTGTACTCCTGTCAGCTTGTTTCCTTGTAGTTTATCAAGTCCACAGACTTGGTCCTATGTGCTGGTTCTTATTTATTACAGAGAGACAGACAGACAGAGAGAGACAGACAGAGACAGAGAATAAATGAACACACCAGGATCTCTTGCCACTGCAAACAAACCCTAGATGCATGTGCCACTTTGTGCATCTGGCCTTCCATGGGTACTGGAGACTTGAACCTGGGCTGCCATCTCCCCAGTCCGGTGCTGGTTCTTATATATTTACTATCATTTTAGAAATGGGGAAACTATAGCATCTTTACTAGTGATCCCCAAGGTCTCTCAACAGACTGTAGATAGAAGTAATCCTATAAACTTCTCTTTACCACTTTTCTCCAGTAGAGACCCCTTAGCTGTCCAGTGCAGACTATCTCTTAACATGTGGTATATAAGATGAGCACCCTCCTCCTTATAAATCATGAGTCAGGCTTATCCAGCTGCAGACTGTGTGAAGCTCAGAGGGCTGCAAATAGACCTGACCTCTGCTTGTGCTTCGTGAAGCCTTGTGAGTATCCGTGAGAGCACACAAGATGATTTGTAATTTGCATAGGCCTCTCACTGGCCTTTGGTCCTGGTGCTTCGAAAGCAGTTAGGGGCTCAGTTGGATGCTGTTGGTACAGATCTGGTTCTTGATGCCCATACAGAAGCTGAACCTCAGGCTTCCTAGAACCAGAGGATCAGAAGAGCTGGCTTCCAACTTCCCATAGGGGAAGGACGGGCTGCTACACAGCCACCTTGACTTCCTGTCATTTGTTCTCAGTCTTATAGGTCACAAAAAGGCCCTGGGGCCCCGTCTGCCCTGCAGATGCGCTCTGCTTGGCCACCCAGTTGGGAAAAGCTGACTTAAATGCCAATATTTCAAACATGAGAGATTTCGCAGAAGGAAAACTATTTCTGGCTTCTCTTGCTACATCAGAAAGTTAGGCTCTGAGCCCACTGTGTTCCCAGTCTAGAACCAAGTACCCTGATGAAACCCAAGGGCCAAATATTCTCTATCCTCTTGGTACTCCTTCCACAGACACCGAAGCAGGAAAATGAACATGGGTCACCTTTACAAACCTGGGGCTCTGCTATCTGATTCCTATGCTGCCCCACTGTCCTCCCACCCCAAAACTATGTATGAGTCACCCATTCTGCTCATCTGTATGTAAGGAGCCTTGAGGCACCCTTAACCTGGGGTTCACTTGTTTAGAGCAGACTGATGCTGCTTTGGACTGTTGAAATCAAGTGAAGATTGTGAGGGAAATATCACAGGTTCTCACAGTTTCAAGGGTTGTCATGGAGGATAGAAGCAAGAATCATAGTACAGTGATCTCAGTGACTACGGGTGTTCATTGAGTAATTACTATGGCCGCACACTGATTGAAAGCTTTTCTTCAACTTGTTTCTCTTTTAATGTAATTCATTTGCAGAATTCTGTAATTATTTGCCCCCCTTTATCAGTAAGGTTACCGAAATATCTTGAGACCATCAGGTTCTTTGTATTAGTGGTTTTTTTATGAAGGATTTCCACTCTTGGTTTTGCAAAGTAAAAAATACAATTTCCAGTGAGAATTTTCATTTCCAATGTCCAAGTAAAGCCAGTGAGAAAGACAGTGATGTCTCCAATCACCACCACTCCATAAAATTAAGAACCTTTCAGGCTAAAGCAGGGAAAGACCTAACCACAAAGAAGTCACAGAATGAATGACTTGCCCAATGTTGTCTACCAGTGTGTGACAGGTCCTGGACTTGAATCAAGGTAGTCAGGCTCCCAAGGTGAGGGTGCTAATAACCCTCCACTGGATATAGTCCCTGGCTTCTCTGTGGCTGACAAGGATGGGGACCCTCCAGCCCAAAGGACCTGGGCTCCCTGGCTCCTGAGGAGCCTCTTGACAAAGCGTTAGGAGACAGGTTGATTGGGGCAGCCATCAGGCAAATGCTCATAGGACATCTAGCAGGAGCTGGGACTGAGGAGTGCTTCAGCTGAGGCAGGGATGGACTGATCCTGGCCCAGACACTAGTCAGTCTGCTGAGGCAGACGACTTTGCCAGGGCCACCCTAGAGTAGGCGTCGCCTCTTCCCTGGGTGGGCCTGAGCCATCAAATCTGGGTCCTAATAAATGAGGATCACTAAGAAGATGAAATGACATCACATGCAGTCAACACCCAAAGCAGGAAAAGATGCTTCATGTTAAGAATGTCTGGAAGCTATATTGCCCCCACAACTCATGCTGAAGATCCAAGGAAAGGTTCCTTTGCACTAGACCACCCGTCTTTTCCCCTCAGTCCAGCACTCTAGCCCAGCAAGCACATTAAACTGTCTTCAGCCTACCTGAAACCTTTCTACAACCTATCTGCTCACCTGCACGAGTTTGACAGAAATGATAAGAAGCTGACTGGTACAATGTCAGTGTCACCCCAGCACAGAAGACAACTGCTGTTCTCCATCCCGAACTCTCATGTGGTCATGCTTGTCCCTAGAAGATATCAGCAAGGCTCCCTGGAAGGCTGAAAGGACGAAGCAATGTGCTAGTGGATGAAGAGAGCTGATGAAGCACTAAGTAAAGTTTATGGCTTGGGTTAATGAACATACTGTACTACAGGATGAATAGCCATAATCCCCAAATCCCAGATCCTAAATTCTCTGGAACTTGAAAGCCAATGTTCAAAACTTTTCCAATTTCAGAACATTTGGGGTTTTAAAATTAGGCTCAAGCTGAGGAGATGGCTCAACAGATAAGGCCAGTTCCATAACTACTCCTCTGTGTGCCCTGCAGTGGGAAGATAAGGCTGTGGTGAGGGGCCAGTAAAGCTCAAGGCATGAAATGCGGAAGAGAACCAGCCCCAGAGTGGACCCAGTTATGGTGACCCATGTGGTATCTCTGCTGCCCTCACTGCAGTGATCATGGGCAGCAGCTGGAAAGGCCGGCTGAGATTTTCTAGCTTCATGGTACACAAACTCAAATTTCTTAACACTAGGACATTTTTCTCCCCTGGAGGACTGGTGTCAGATTGTTCACCTTTTAATTTCCAAGAAGAGAGTTTATTTCTGATGTGCAAGTAAAAACAGGGAGGGAAAAACCCTGCTGTCTACTGTCCCCATCACTCCATAAAATAGAGGGTATGTCACCACTAAAACAGCAGGAAGGACATGACCTCAGAGATGGCATCTTGTAAACTGAGACGTATCAGTTTCATAAAAGAGCCATTTTCTGAATTTCTCTGCTTTTTTCCCTCAGCCTCAGGTGGGAGGTTGTGGACCACTGTTCCCAGTCATCCTGTGCCTCCTTCATGTTATCTACAGGCAAGACTGAGTTGGGCTCAATAGAAAGTGGGGACCAGCGATTAGCTTCAAGTTGACATCATATGCAGACACTGAATGTCACTGGCCACTTGGATGAGAATGAGTGTCACAGTGAAACACAGCTGTGGGCCTGGGGCCAGAGGACCTAAGTAAGCATGCCTTAAACAGTTGACCTCGAGCACATCCCTGTACCTCTCAAGGCCTTGGTGTCCTTGACTCTGACATGAAGAGTCTTCTCAACTCTAGCCTTCTGCTAGCCTGCTAGCGATTACATATACCTTGAATTTCTAGAGCATCATTATGTAATGCTCTTCAAGTTCTTTCCAAGTCCTTTGATGGGCACAAGCTGCCTTGATCCTATCTGAAAGTGGTAGCCCACAAAGCCGCTCTCCAGGCCCCCTGCTGTCTCGGAGTCCATATTTAAGAATGCAGTGGCCGTGGCGCCCAGGCTGCAATCTGATGTACACATTTGGCAACGCAGAGCGCAATGTAGCTACACATCAGTGATCAAAACCCCTTGGACTTATCAGTGTGTTTGACAGGTACTTGTTGGCTGCCTTCCCAGGCTGGGGAGGGATCCCAGAGCCAGCCAATGGGATGGCCTCCCTTTGCTTTTGATGCTGATGCTTCCACCTTGGAGACAAGGCTCAGCCCTGCTGGGGGTGGGCTGTCAACGTGAGGCCCTGCTAGATAGCAGCCTGTGGGAATGGCCGCATGCAGGCTGAGCAAGGCGACAGCCTCTGCTTCCCCACCAGCCCCTGGAAGTTGCCCAGGCGACTTTGGCCTCTGACAATTGGTGCCTCTTGCCTTCCCTGAAAAGACAGGGAGCCATATGCCAACTAGTAAAGGACTGCCTCAAGACCTCTGGAGAATCCCCCTCTCCCCTGGAGCTCTGGTTAGCTGATATTGGTTGGAGAAAAACTGAAATCCAGTGTCTCGAAGCGACTGGCTCCAGCTCACCCGAGGCCGACCCAGGAATGTGGACAACACAACACATCGGCCTGGCTCTGGCATTACTCTAATTATTGCTTTTGTTCTTGACCTGCCATCACTGATCGCTCACAAGAGACACAAGCTCCCATAGGGCAGGGACTCAGCTTCCGGAGGTACTTGGCCACGCTGTCCCTACCCATCAGTGCCGCTTATACTATGCCCAGGGACTACCAGAGTTCCAGCTGGAGAGGGCTAGTTCCAGTAGCTTCTAGTTTGGAGGCTAGGAGTGGGCACACCAAAACAGCAGGCCACATCCAGCCCCATGCCTGTTCCTCTATGCCCTCAGCCAAGAATGGCTTTACATTTTTTTTATTGTCCATAATGAGTTATATTATTTAGTGGGCAAACAATGAGTTGTTATCCCTAATTCCCTGATGCCCTCCTCCCCCATCCCCAATCAGCTAGATAACCTCCTCCATGGGTCGACTGGATCAGTCCTTGTGGCAGGGGACCATGGATAGCCTAGTATTCAGCCAGGTTCTCCTGGCCCTAGTATATTGTTACTGAGGGGTGCCATGCCTCTGTATAGTCTCCCCCACCACGGTTCTCACAATCTTTCCACCCCCTCTTCCGCTCAGTTCCCTGAGTTGTGTCGGATGATGGCTTTACATTTTTATATGGTTGAAAAAAATTAGAATTAAGGAGTTTCTGATATGTGAAATTCAAATTTTCATGTTTGTCAAGTGCTGTTGGTTCACAGTCATGTTCATGTACACATTGCCAAGGTTGCTCTTCAGCAGGAGCAAAACTGACTAATTGCAGAGACTATATGAGCTCCGTAGCCAAAAGTATCTACTTTTAAAGATTCAATTGTGTCTCTTGACCCCCTCAATTCACATATGGAAGTCTTAACATCAGGACCTGAGAATGTGACTGTCTGCAAAGCTCTTTTCTGACAGCATTTGCTGGCACACAGTCTTACTGGAATAACATGGGCTCCTAATCCAGTATAACTGGTGTCTTTGATTTAAAAAAAAAAAGAAATTTGACACACACAGAGAGAGAATACCAGGTGAAGGGAACATGGAGGTGTGGGGGATGCAGCTACAAGGCAAGGAACCCCCAGAATTGCTGACAAACAACCAGAAGTGAAGAGAAGGACTTGGAGAAGACTCTCCCCCACAGCCAGCCCTTGAAAGGAGCGCCCCTCTTAATACCATGACCCTGGACTTCCAGCCTCCAGAACCATGAGACCACAAATTTTTATGGCTTAAGCCACCCAGTCTGTGGGATTTTCTTGTAGCAGCTCCAGCTATAATTAAGTATTAAATCACTATAGTTGCTATCTGGCCCTTTACAGAATAAGTGTGCTGGTCTCCATTAAGCTAAGTAGAAATCTGGAAGTGAGATCCTCACTTGGCATCTAACCCAGGTGTGCCAGGGCTCAGGTGGTGGCTCCTGGCTCCTGGATTCCTTGCTGGAGGGTTGGTAGAGTCTCCACCTATCAAATTATCCTTCCTGTGGTCCTCCTCGGGGTTTCCAGATCACAGGTAGAAAGGTGTGATGAGCTGTGATCAGTGGGATTGCCTGGTAAATGTCCATCTCTGGAATCCAGGTAGAGTCAGCAGGTACACCAAGCCTCACACACTCCTTGGTCAATGAATGTAAAAGAGGTAGGCCACTGCTGGCATCCTCTGTGCAAGGCGACTAGGAACTAAGCCCTAAAGCTCCTGTCTGGGAGAAGCCCTTAGAGGTTACATTGTGTTGCCCAGACTGGCTTCCTGGGCTCAAGTGGTCCTCCTACCTCAGGCTTCCAGGTAGCTGAGACTGTAGGTGCATGTACCATCACACCTTGCACAAGAATTTTTTAATATTCCAAGCTCTGTGTTAAGCACAGAGATAGAAAAGGGGATGTAGAAGGTCCTCTTTTAGTAGAAAACTTCACAGAAACAGAAAAAGCATGAACCCATGTGGTTAGCAGAGTGGGAAGAAAGATTCACAGAGAAATCCAAGAGTGCGAGATGGCCCGGTAGGGAAGTTCTTATTTGAAAAGGTAGGAAAGTGTGCCATAGATCAAAGACTTGCTTTTGGAATTATGGTGACTCAACCTAAAAGTACTTTTTGGTCACAAATAATAGAGCACCTGAATCAAACAGTCTTGATAAATGATGGTAATTTTTATTCTCATATTAGTCAAAGTTCAAGGTAAAGTGGCTAACTATAGACATTTCATGCCTTAAAGGCTGAGGTTCTATTTCTTTGCCCTCCATGGGTCAGCTTCCTTCTTAGACTGACTTTCTCCTGGAAGAAAAATCACTGCAGCAAGTCCAGGCCTATCATCCACACACCAAACTGTCCAGACAGCCCAGTGTTGCCCACAAAGGTGGAGATTCCCACCACTGGGATCACTAAAGTCTCAAGCCTGCTCCTCATGAAGCCTCTGTGGGCAGGGCCATGGAGTACACTAGTCATCTTCTCTTATATATCAGCCCTACCCTGGGAGCCAGGAGTGGTCTCCAGTGTTGGGAACAAAGTAGTGAATACAGCTAACATCGTAGCTGTGATCCGGGAATCAGCGGGCCCAGCCATCTTGCTGAGACCTCATGTGAACACCATCATTCAGTGCCTGGTTCTTCAGTGAGAAGACTTAGAACCTAGTGGATGGAGAAGGACTGCAGCTTTGCAAACAAGAGGCAAAAACTAGTCTTTAAGGAAAGAAGTAATGAGACTTCATCAGACCTTGGCTTCTGGGCTAGTTAACCCTGAACCTGACCTGGCTTGGGCATCTTCCTCCTCTTCTCTGAGGAGGGCTAGCACACTGAGTTTATGTTCTGTTGTGGTAAGAAACCCCAAGTCTCATGGCCTTAGTACAAGTCCCCTGTGGATCCAACAGATGGACAGCAGTCCTCTCTAGTGTCCCGGGGAGGCAGGCAAAGGGAGTCTAACCCATCCTATAATCACACTCTCTGGAGCATGTGGCCCTACGTCACAGCATCAAGGCAAGAGCCCCTGGAGGGCTGGGGAGATGGGTAAGCCTGACAACTGGAGTTCAGATCCCAGAAGCCACATAAAGCTGGACTCAAGTAATGCACACATCTGTAGTCTCAAAGAGCCTGGCTGATGGGAGGCAGAAGAATCCAAAAGCTGACAGGCATTCTCAGGGTCAAATAAGACAAGGTGGGCATCCAGGAGACTAACATCACACGGTTGTCCTCTGACTTCCACATGCACACTATGGCATGCGTGTCCCATACAAACACACACACACACACACCACTGGAGCATGAACCACACCACAAGTCAGATGCCTCTACTTACAAGTGACACTCTGTACTTTCACCCACATTGGTGAAAAAAAAAGCAAGTCTGATAGCCACACCCAACATGGAGGGCCAAGTCATTGCACCTGGGCCACAAGTAGAGAACTGGGCATATATGTGAACCAAGGGAAGTGCCTGCCACAGTGGCACCCCTGCACCCCTCAAGCAGGAGCAGAGAAAGAACCCGGTCAGGTGACCCTCCTACCTCCTTCCTTGAACCAGCCTTCTATGATTCCAGCTGCCATGAACAGGAGCTTGTTTCCCGAAGGGGAGGAGACTGGCAATGGAAAGATTAACAGCTCCCTGGGTTCCGCGTGGGGATCAGTATTTTCAATAGTACTTTGTGAATTCAGCCTCAAAGTAAATGGTTAATTCATCTTATATCAACAGCACTGTGATTCATAATGTAAACTTGAAGAATTTTTGATGTTTTGGGCCTGCATTCCTTTTAATTTGGCTCTGCATTCTTTTAAAGCCACAGTGCACTCACTTAATAGAATGCAGCATGTAAATGCAAAAGTTTTTGCCTGGAGGCAATTTAGCCTGGCTGATTCAATGGAAGTCTTCTTTCAAGTGTATATTCTTTCTTAAATTATTTACTGGGTAAACACACTTTGCATTTTCAAAAGGGAGATTAAGACTACTTGCTGCAGACCTAGTTGAACATCAAGGCCCCTTGCCCAGAGTCAGGAGCAGCTTACATCGGGCTGTTCCCAAAGTTTCTTCTCCCGCTCGCTAACTGGAGCCCTTGGCCTGGGTGGCTTTTCAGATTCTCTGTGAACCTTGAGTTCCTTTCTGCTTTGCCCAAAGCAATACAGACCAGGGCCAGCAGCAACTGGCTATGGCTGTTCTAGAGGCTTCCTCACAGCTGGAGCCTGCCACTGCCAGCCCTTGTTTCCCACTTCCAGTCTAACTCAGTCCTCTCCACTCAAATGCCCTCAGGGCTGCTTTTCTGGGTCCAAAGCTGAGCTGAGTGAGGCCCTAGCCAGACTATTCCAGCTCCTTCTGCTCCTCTACTTCCTTTGTCCCAATGCCTGAAGCAGAGCCCACACTGGGGCCTGGACGGCATTCCTTCTAGCTCCAGAAGAAAAGACCCAGGGCTTCTTTAAGAAGACGACCCCTTTGGGGGACTGCTTTCAACTTGTACCTTCAGCCTATACACATTCCTGACATTTTCCTGCCAGTTGAATTTGCCCAGATTTCACCTACATTTTCCCTTGAATGGAATGATTACAGGTGGGAGGGAGTTCATTCTCGGTTGAGTTCTGTTGGGCCATGTCCAGAGCTTTAGAGGTAATTCTGCATGGTCCCCATAGAGAGGTGCCTGGAAGTGGCGGAGGGAAGGTGGCAGAGAAGCCAGTCAGCATGGGTGCTCCCAGGAGGGTAAAGCCCTATTAGAAAGAGCTAGAGCTCTGGGGGCTCCTATGTCTTCACTTTTCTAACCATGCCTCAGATTAAGCAAGTAACACCCATAATTAATCTTTCATGCATAACCATCATGGATGCCTTAGGGCCCTCAACCCACAGATAAAATGGTTGTCACCCAGGCTGTACAAGAGCCTTCCTACTGCAGATTAGTTAAGGCAGAATTTAAAGAGTTTTCATGCTTTTAATCTGTTTCACTGCTGAGTTTCAATTTTGCTGATTTCCTTTGCAAATCTGATGCGAGTGGCTGCGATAAGTAGAGATTTTGATGGTGACTTTGGGACACGAGAGGTGTGGGGACTGAAGATGCCTACCCTTCCAGAAGGAAAAAAATCAATTTGAGTTTTAAATAGAGCCACCAAGTAGCACCGATCCATGTTCCTAATTAGCCTCACTTTAATAAGGCGTGAAGTCCTGTTTTTATTTACTTATTGGGGGGACAAAGAATCTTCCTGCCTCCTGGGTAAATATGCCCTATTAAGTCTGAATTGGCTGTCATCAGAGAAGAATTAATATGGGGCACAGACTTTTTAGTGGGAAAGGGAAGAAATAAACGAGACAGATAGTCAGCAAGCCTCTGGTGATAAATGAGGACCGAACACACCATTCATCTCCTGCAAGGAACGTGGACATGGAGGCTAAAGCAGCTTTGCGGAAGACGTGTCAGCAAATGTGATCATTTTGTTACCTGTCAGGAGGAGAGGGAGCTGGTCCTGTTAGGGGGCACGGGGGAGTGGGCCACTCTGATGTGACAGTTTCTCTCCATCCTGGAGGATGGAGGGCTGAGTAGGGAAGACTACCAAAAACACAAGCTGATGTCGTCTTTCTTCCAAAAACAAACATTCAGAGGTTAGAAAAGACTGCGGACACCCTGACTGAGCAGGTTTCTGTGCAAAGCTCCAAATAGAAGTAGGGCGCTGTTCACGTGGAGGCCGGGCTCGTCCCACCCGATGGAGGAGCCTGTCCAGGCTCCCATGCCTTCAACAGGACACCTGAGTGCGGACAGCGGAAAGGATCGCTGGGGGCTTTCGGCTGGTGGATAGCCTGCTGCTCTGGGTTTCTATTTCAGTGAGCTCTGAGAGCTGCCAGCGAGCTCGCGTGGGCGAGGCTGTTTGACCTGGGCTCCCTTTGAAAGGCTCAACAAAGCATTCTGGTGTGCGACCTCTTTTCTCCCAATGAGGTAACAAATTATGAAACAGCTTCAGCGGAAGCCAGCGCTCTGCAGGCGTCAGGGACGCATGTCTCCTCTGCCTCTCCCTCTGAGCTCTGCATCGCCAGGGCAGAGAGGCCCTGGGGTGAGGACCCACCCACCACCACACCCCGGGCACCTTGAGGACTTTCTGTTCTGTCTCAGTTCTGTCTTTTAACACTAGGCAGCCAATGTAACTGTTTCCTCCCGGCATGACACCTCGTGAGCCATGCTGACAGGTGCCGGCTTCACAGCCTAAGCCGCATTTGACACTTGCTTCTTAATCCTGTCCTTTCCTTGCTAAGTCTCTCTTTTACTTTTCCCCAGGTATTTTTGTACAGGTAAGTTCCTCACCGACATATGTTTCCTTGGAATCATTCCTTTTATAGGAAACATTGCCCCCCCCAAAAAAAATGAAGCTTGTCTCACATTCTAAATTAAAAAGTGAAGCTCACATGGGCCCTTGATCACTTAAAGAGCCTGCAAAGCCATGGATTCCCTTGGGCTCCACAGTAAGTGTTCTGACTGGTATGTGACAAAGCACTGGAGTTGTTCCTAGAACCAAAAACTGGGAGTGCCAGCAGACACACACACACACACACACACACACACACACACACACACACACACACACACACACACAGCTCTCACCCCACCTGCAAGCCTGTGCTTTCATTAGCCTGCTTGGACAGTGTTTGTATGAACGCCATCCATTTATCTGTGTTTCTCTTCTCTTCTCCCCCAGAATCATCCAGAATCGCATCCTGCTCGTCATCCTGGGGATCATCGTGGTCATCACCATCCTGACGGCCATCACTTTATTTGTCAGAAGACACTGATGTATAACAGCACCCGGCTTGTTCTGAGTAATTAAGACAAAATGGTCACATGAATCATTCTTTTGCGCTGACAGGCCCTGGGTGACCCTCTCTGTCCCTCACCACCATTCAGCTGGAGTGCAAAGAGCGTAAAAATATTTTCTCTTCCTGCTGCATGTGGGTTGGTTTCCTTTTCTAGATTGGTCTTCGCCCAGATTTTTTTTCAATAGATAAAGGTGAATGTTTATTTGCCTTTTGGTAATTTCATCTACTGTCTAAGAGCATTGGTGACATTCTTCCTTACCCTGTGGACAGGTCTGGGACCACGGCTTGGAAGAGAGTATGATGAGTCAGTCAGTCATGGGAGTTTCGGTTTGTCACGAACCTCTCGCCACCAAAAAATTCTTCTATGATGTTCACAGATAAAAATGCAAGGAAAATCAGGGTCCAAAGCCAGCGACCAACTACAGAAAGAAGGCCAGCCTGGCCCCTTCCCAGGCATAATGAATGGAGTCATCCTGCCCAGGAGCTTTCCTTGCAAAGGAGGGGATTTAATGTCATTTGTACAGGAAATTGACTTCACACTTTCCCTGGTTTTCTATTACATCGTTTTTTTAACCCGAGAATATTTTTGCTGAAGCTGCCCAGTATCTACTTTTCATAACTTTGGCTACTAGCTACGGGAAATGTTTTCTTGCCACCCCCAAACGCCATACTGCTCAGAATTTGCTGGCAACACGAGCACTGGCGTAGTATTTAGTGTGACCTCATCTTCCCCGACCTGTGTAAGCAATTCTGTATCCTTTCAGTTTTAATATTTGCTCTGCCAACAGCAGCCCTCGTACATGCAAAAGGTCTCGCCAGGTTCTCTCCACGTCCATTCCAGTATGTAAAGAGGCCATGAATATTTTAGTGTGAGCAAGAACATGAGTCCATCAGTGTGAAATTTCTAACATGATAATAAAAATGGGAGAGTCTTATAGGATGATTCGTTAGAAATAAACTTTAGGAAAGTGTTCACTCACCTCCATTGAAAGAATGAGGGATTGCAGAGTGTTACAAAAAGAGGACTCGGGTTTTTTACTGAAGCCTTCCTGAATTCTCTGTGTATTCAAACCACCAATGTGCTTTGTGATTTTCTTTCCTTTTTTTCTGTCTGAAATAACCAGGAATTGTGTTCAAAATGAGTTCATTTGTGATGGGGCTTAAAAGTTGCCCAAGCTGAGGTCATTTCCCCCCTACTCATAAAGCAAAATGTGTTTTTCTTAAGACTTCATAGGCACTTACTGGTCCATCCTAGCTTTTGAATATAATTGGAAGCTTGGAATTCCTGAAAAGCAAAACTGTTCTCGTCATAAAAAATGCTAACCACCTGTGCTCGTGGATCAAGATCCTGCCACACTGCCTTTTTTTTTTTTCTTTCCCCCAACTCAGATGACAACCATTATGGAATAGAGAGGAAATGCACAATGCAAACCCACCAGAGAAACTGTATTACCGAAACAGGCCAGGGCCTGTATGTGTGTGTACAGATGAATCATTTATTATTGTGTAAATAAAGGTACAGTCTCCATGTTGGAAGGGATGGCATGGGATTTTTGAATGAGCCATGTAGGACAGCAGAGCGTGGAGCTAGAAGCTGTGCTGATTTTCCTGTCAGCTTAAGAGACCCTTCTCAGCAAGAATCATTTATTCTGATCTGAATTCAGGACATACTAGTCATGAAAGAAACCATGAAAAGGCAAGGAAGCAAACACCCCTTCTCTTTCTGAACACTAATGCTTGAGAAGTAGACCAAACCCTTTGGTGGCTTCCATGGAAATTGTCTATGTCCCCAGAGCCACCGAGCAAGCAATGTTGGACAGGATCACTGACATTTGGGGAGTGCTAAATCCTAATGTTCATGCCACCAAAACAGATGCGATGGAAAAGAATGCATTCCGAGTTCCCCTCTCAAAGGCCTTTTCTGACAAGTTCTACGTTCATATCAACTGTTGCTGAGATTTTTCCCCAGTTCTTCACATTTGACAGTGATGACCCCTTGTCCTAATAGCTCCATCAAGCCCCTCCCAGAGCGGACTCTAAGACCAGGCCAGGGGATATGGTGGGAGGAAACTGGTCTGAAGACTCCTAAGCTCTCTCCTAGCTTCCTGGCTGCCAAGTGCCCTCCCTGCTCCCCTGCCCTGTCAGGGAAGGGAAAGTCCACAGATCCTGGTGCGGTGTCAGTGGGTAGAGGTTCTAAGTACTTCACGTGTAGACTTCAATTGTTGAATATTCCTGAAATTGGGAGCCTTTGTCAAAAATAGTATGTTGGGAGTTTGTGTTGGGAGGGGGCGTGGGGGAGGAAGAAGAGAAGGAAGCCCTCACCATATAAAATTCATGTAGACTAAACAGTTTCCCTGACAGAATAACTAAAGTGGATGCTACCCTGCGTCAGAATCAAAAGCAATTTAATTAAAGTCTCTTAAGCCGTAAAGAGTTGTAAATGTTCAGTGTTGAAGGCGAAGGCTTCGTTCGGATGCAGTGGGCTTGACGTCAGCTGCCGGGCCTGGGCTGCGAGGCCATTTGCTATTCTGTTTCAGGCAGGCTGGATTGTCTTATTTTGGAACCAGCTTGGTGGGGGGTTTGCTTTGCTACTGCTTCTGAGCCCTGAGCTTCAAAGGCTGAAATTAATGGTGAACAAAATTGTGCGGCTCTGGCCGTCCCATGCGGGGCAAGCCCATTGAGGGTTATCATTAAGTAAAGAAATAAAGAGGGGAAAAAAGCCTGCCTGTTCCAAAAACCTCATCAGATAATGACCTCAGTGATTGGGTTTTCATTACCAAACAGCATCTAGAGATTATCAACCCCTAGAAGGGAGGGGGAAAAGAAAGGAAAAGCACTCTCTTTCTCTCCTTCTCTTTCTCCTTTTTTTCTTTTTCTTTCTTTTCTTCCTTTTTTTCTTTTTTTATTTTTTGCACATCTTTTCTTTAAAACTGTCAGATCATTTCAGTATTTCAAATCCGAGGAAAACAGCCTGCCTGCTGCTGTATTTGAAGTTGTAATGGTGTCAAAAAGTCACGACTGACTGACAGCCGTCAGTCCCAGAGGGGCTCATTAAATCATAAAAACTTGACAAGGAAATAATTGCGCATCGCCAGCAACTTGGCGCCTGTTTAGACGTTTTTATTTTCTTTCATTATTAGTCCCCACCATTACGTTCATTAACAAATTGCATTAAACCACTGTTAAGGGCTAATGATTTGTTTATCGCTTTTTTATTATTATTATTTAAACATTAGCTGTGTCATGTGGTACCTCAGCAGCCTCTTGCCATCATCTGACTGAATATTTTCCCAATCCGAGCCCTGGGTACTGTTGGAATATGAAATAGATTATTCATTACTCTCCTCTTTGCTACTGATTTGGTTTCATGTAGCGTCTTCCACAGAGAAAGATGAAAACTTGTCAAAAATAGGTTATATCTTATTCGAAGGGGCAACAATAGCAGCAGGTACAGGCACACTTTAATATTTAATTAAGCTTGGTGTTAACCCCTTTAAATGACTTTAGCTGTAAGTTATATTTAAATGCAGGAGAGAAAAATAATTGTTCTTAATTTGCAACCTGTTCAGCAGGCATTCTTCGTGGAGTTGGCTGCAAATTTAGAGAATTTTTAAATAATGAAATTTCCCATCATAAATATTTATAGAAGTTTGCCTACGTAGTTAAGAATTAAGTACAAGTGATGATTTCCTGGTCGCTTTGGTGTGAACCGCTAGCCTCCCCTCCAGGGACATTCTGCTTGAGAATGGAGGTGGCTTTCCTAAGCCAAGTCCACAGCCCAAGACTATTGGTTGGTTGTGGCCACTGTGCGTCCCCAGCCTGCTGGCCAGTCCTCGCCCTTCAGCTGAGTGTGTGCTTGGAAGACTGGAGAGCAGGGGAGAGCAAGCAGGAAGACGTAGGAAGGAGGACCCGATCTCCCTAAGAGACAACAGGAATGGCCCTGGACCTCGCCCTGTTTTCTTTCTCTGACTTGCCATTGGTGAAGTCATCTGCTTCTCCATAGGCTCCAGGCATCAGAGGGGACAAAGCCCCATCACGGGTCTGAATTCAGAAGTCAGTGACATTCCCCCTCTGTGTCCCTTTGCTGTTTTACTCACTGGCTGCTTTGGTTAGTTGACAGGGGACAGGGAGCACCTTTATCCATACAAGTTCCTACCCTGAGAGTGACAAGGTCCCTTAGAGCATGAGTGTCCATGGACAGTACAGCTGGTCTCATTGTCACCCACCCACAATGTCACAGAGGCCCTCAGAAGCCATGGGCTAGCCCAGCAGGCATAGGCCAGGCAAAGCCCGGGTCCATTTTTGTTGACCTGTAAGGACACATAGGCAAAAGCCAAGACTCCAGGTCAGTCCCGCCTGCACACCTCCCTTAGGATGACCTCTGTACCTCAGCAAAAGATGTGCTCAGAGCCTTTCTTCCAAAAGACTGTGTGCTGAGCCATCATCTCTGGTTCTGTTGCTACAAGAGAGTAGAAACCAAACCTCGAACTTGACCTCACCTCGTGCTGTAACTCTCTAACTCTAAACCTGACCCAAGAAATACTATAGGAATGTGCTTTTGCCTAGGGTTCATCAAGCTCTGCCTAATGGCATCCGTCGGGGGCTGTCCACAGAATGTGATCCCTCTGAGGTCAGATGCTAGGCTTTGAGCCACAGGTATATGCCCAAGAAGGATGAATCTGAAGGGTAGGTAGCCAGGAGCAGCCAGAAACATTGTGTGACTGAAGCCAAGGCCTCCCAGAGTGGCTGGTAGTGCCAGGGTCACCCCCTCCCATTGTGGACACAGAGGAACCCCTCTGCCTTGAGATTCTCGGAGCAGCTTTCCAGAGGAAAGTGCTGGAACCAAGCTAGCGGGCCAAAGGGGCAGCCATGTCTGGGATATGAGGACCTCTGAGGTTGTTAGGTTCCGGAGGGAGGAGTCCAGGAAACAGCACCCTGGATCCATTGTGTAGTTCCTCAGGGGGAGCCGGTGAAGGGCAGCTGAGGACCAGTGCCCAAGTCGCTGGAGCACTCAGGGAATGCACTCTCTCCACCGAACTGCCTGGTTATTGTGCCCACGAGGCGTCACAGCAAGGGGAAAACGGCAAGAAGCAGAACCCTGGACTGTGATTTCGTGAACTCGCACCCCTCCTTCTCTTCGTCCAAACAAGGCCCTTTGGCGTGAATAATAGCTCCATGCTCTGCAGCCTGTATTGATCCGCTGCCTGCAAAGCTCCACACAGCAGCCTGGGCCTTTCCTGCGGGCAGGATGTGCTGGGCAGTGCAGCTGCTGACCTCCTCCAGGGCCTTCCCCAAGCTTGCTTAGCAAGTGACAGTGCTGGAAAGGCAGGACCCAGGGAGCCTAGACCCTTCTCTCCAGCTCAGCGAGGCTTCATTGCCCCAGTTTAGTATTTGCTTATTTTGTCAGGAAAAACACCTAAGTAGAAGAAAAATAGTACTTCATGGTAGAACCCACAGAGAATGAACACATCCTGGGACTCCAGCTTCTCTCACAAGTTTCTGTCCAGAGCCCAGGCCACAGAGGTGTCCTCAGCTGACACCTGAGGACTCTGCTGTTCTGGACACGCCACTTGGTGAACACTGCTTTCCCCTGTTCTCTGCCATCAGAAGGAAGAAGAGACAAATCCCTTACCTCCTGGAGTGCAGGGGAGTGCTTCTAATTTAGTGGAGAGGAGTCTTCCACAGGCTAATGACCAGCAGAGGCTAGAGTGTAGCCTGCTAGTCCCAAGTCCCCTGTCCTGGTTACATCTCTTCTGGTTTCAGGAAGTCACCAAGGCCTTGGTCCCTTGAGGTATGCATACCATGAGATCAGCCAAACCCCTGTGCAGGAACACACTGAAATCCCATCTCTAAATGGTCCTAGCTTTAGCTCCTGATCTTGAATGCATATTTAACACTTCCCTGGCAGCATTTGTCCTACCTGAGTGAGATGTCCTCCCCTATCCTGAGGGCTGACTTTGGGTTTGACGAGAGAGCACGGAGAGATCTTTAGAAGAGAGTGAAGAGAAAGGCTGGAGGAGCTAGGACAGGTGGTCCTGGGGTCCCGCATCTTTTGTTCTAGCCTATCTCTGCCCAGCTGAGGGTCAGAAAAGTCCCAGGTTGCTTCTTTTCAATTGACATTTGGAGACAGGCCCCAAATGGATTCATGATCTGAGCAGACCTCTCCACACTTCATGTCCAGGAGACCTGGCCATCAGAACTGTTCTCTGCATAAATTGCATCTCCTGGCATTCACCAAGTCTGCCCTCCTGGGCTCTAGGCTCCAGTGTGTGTGTGTGTGTGTGTGTGTGTGTGTGTGTGTGTGTGTGTGTGTGTGTGTGT